>JAOTQM010000030.1:7677500-7772500 GCA_026939265.1 Oreonectes daqikongensis | reverse complement strand
CATTTCACTCCGGTTCTGGTGAAAAATGATACTGAATGTGATGCTGCATGAGTCTGCCTCATCCATACATCTCTTCTAAACATATTACTACAAGAATGGTTTAAAAACGTCATGGGCGTTTGTTTGAGATTGAGGAGGGAAAACCTTCTCATTTGAGCTGTGGAGGTTTGTTGCATGTCACCCAACCCAATTCGTTCTGTGGCTTAACCTGATGAACCTGTTGACTCTGATGCCTTCATAGTGTCTCGTGATGATGTGGGATGCTGGTTTTGTGTCATGGCTCTTTCATGGGCGGTAGAAAGAATGTCACTCATACTGATGTGTTTGACAGTGAGTATATTCTTCTGTCTGAGCCAGGAAATTCAACTGCATTTATATTTAAAATGAATCAGGAAATTGAGATTATTTGTGTTAGATATCCTTTAGATAAATTATGAAATTACTCTACAGAATGTTACAGAGCAATTAGTTGATAGGTCCAATTCTTCTGTTTTCTATTATTCAAATTCTTGCACCTCAGAGGATGCATAGAGCAAAGAAAATGAGTTGAGAGCTTTAACTTTTATTTGTAGACATGTTGTTTATTTCACATGCAATAAGTAAAGACTTGAACTTCTGCCTGTTGTAAGAGTATACCTGTTGACCTTTATAAACTATGTGCTTCGTAAATGTGGTTTGATTTGTGTCATGTCTTGGCCAGGTTTTGCTGGACTACTTCCTGATTTGAAACAGTATATCCATTTTGTTTAGGACACTAGTTTCTGCCCACGTCAGTGTTGTTTGTGGTTGAATGTGACACATGTGTAATCTTCTGGTCTTTCTGTTTACAGTTCTATCTCCAGGACACCAAAAGCAGCAATGGCACTTTCATTAACAGCCAACGTCTGAGCCGCGGTTCGGAGGAGAGCCCTCCCTGTGAGGTCCTCTCTGGTGACATCATCCAGTTTGGGGTGGATGTGACCGAGAACACCCGAAAAGGTGAGAAAAGCCTTTTGCTGTTTGAAATGTTTTCTACAATTCATTTAATCTTGCATTCATGCGTCACATTCAGATTTTTTTGCAAGTAGCTTTTTAATAAACAGTTTAATTTAACTACAGTAATCAATAAAATATACAATGATGCTGTCTTTAAAAGGGCTGCTTGAGTGATTGCAAAGTTAAGCAACACATGTATGCAGTGACTTGTTGGTTGTCTTTGTTCAGTTTATTTTCTTCATTTATTGGACATTGTGAGGAAGCACAGCCACTTGCTTGAGAATATTTGAATACATATATGTTTTGCATAAAAAAATCACAAAGCGCTTGTACTTGTACAAAGATGCTGTAATGCAGAGTCTGTGTTTTGAAACCCCAGAACTTTGGCTTGTTGCTGCGCAGGCGGTGTCGTAACTGAAGTACATGCAATGAGTGCTTTCACAATCAGATCCAAATGCAAATTAACTTAGCCTTTTAGAGCAATGGAAGGCAAACATTACTTCATAGCAGAATGAGCGTGCATTATGTGATCGGTGAGCAAGACAACCTGTTAGGAACATGTGAGTTTAACACTCTTCAAACAGTCTTACAAGGTATTAAAACTAGGCTCAGCGTTTTCTTTGTCTTATTTGGCAATTGTTTATTTAACACTTGCCATTGTTAGCAAGTTGGGTGCGTCAAACCAGAACATCAAGAATTTCTCTCTCTCTTATCATGCTTAAACAGAAAACTTGTGATAGCGGTGAATATTTTTGATGTTCATTTATGTGGCTGGTAAAACACACTTGCTTTTCCTTGTGAAAATCAGCTTCTTTTACCTTAGACAACCTCATATTATTGCTTGTCATTTTGTTTTTGACGCAGTTAAGTTTGGTTGAACTGCTGTTTTGCCTTAACATTTTTGTTGTTTAAATAATGCTGTATGTGTCAGTGTTTTGTTTTAACTGCTTTTGTCAAACATCTCTGATCTGTGTATTTCTGTGTTGTTTTGTCTCTTCAGTCACTCATGGCTGTATAGTGTCGACCATCAAACTCTTCTTACCAGATGGCATGGAAGCACGGCGGCGTTCAGAGTAAGAACGGTTACCCAAAATATAAAGTTTTTGTCTCTTGAGTTTCTTACTGACCCCGGTGTGTTGGTTTGGTAAAGGTAGTTGTGCTTACCATATCTTAGCATTATCAATAATAAAATGTGTCCCTTTATGTGATCAAATGTTGTGTTTGAATTGAAGCTTGCAGCTGATAGTTCTGCTTATTCAGTTGATCAAAACAATGTTTAACAGATAGGTGAATACTTTTGTCAATACATGTGGGATGCTTTTGATATGCAACAAATGATATACAACAAACCTGCCTTCCTAGCCCCTCATACTATGCACAAGTAACTGGTTTTAGCTTTTTGGACAATTATTGATTCTTGATTTGAATCTGTGAGATGCTGCATAAAGACCAGACTGTCTGGGGTGAGAGATAAGTACCTGCTTTGTTAGGGGGCTCACGGTTCTTAACTGTCTCATGCTTCCATTGTAACAACATGAGTGTCTTTTTCTGCATTGAGATTGACATAGTGATACACCTGCATATTCCTAATTTAAACGAAAGGTCGTGCAATGTATCACGGTTGAACTCTCCTCCTGGGTACAGAGCCAGACAGTCGTCTTGTTAGTAACGTGATGCTCGGCTCTGCCGGTGTTTATTATATTCATGAAGAGCTTGTTGACGGAAGGGATTTCCTAACACCGTATGAATGCTGTGTTCGACTGCATACATCACTGGGCTATAAAAAGTGTTTAATGCAAGGCGTTCAGGAAGCAGATGGCTCTCTCAATGAACGATTCCCTGTGGCCTCCCGGTGTTGGCAAGACCTGTTAAAGCTGTTCACGTGAAAAGGTGTTCGCTGTGCGTGGGCATTTGTCCTGCTTATGGAGCAAAAGAGGACTTTTTATGCCTCTCCTCAGTTTCCTGTTTTAGCATGCAAGATGTGGAAATTATCCTTTTTTTAGTGGTGTGTGTGAAGATGCTTTTCTTTTAAGATAAAGGATAATGCATTTTCACGAAAATTAAAGACAATGTCTCTGTGAGCCCTGTTTTAGCATCCTGCCACTAGCCTTTTGCATGCTAACTGTAACTGACTGCCAAACCCTCTTGAGAGTTTCTATAAATTCATCCCATTTAACTCATTACTGCTGCTGTACCCCATGTTTTCTTCTTCCTGGCCTGTAATGGTGTCTAAGTCAAACGGATAAATTGTATGCTGTTACTGCAATGCTTCGTCCCAGTCGCATCTCGCTTCCAGTCTCCACGCTTGTAGAGATATTTATAGAAGCCGCACGCTGCTGGTCGCTGAGCCTCTGGAGCTCATCCAGGGCATTGGATATGCATGTTTGGGGTTAGCTGCGTGTGTCTGTGCGCTCTTACATTTATTATGAAACGTTTTCGAGGGATCTGTGTTTGTGGGCAAGGGCTTTAGCTCACCGTACGCGGCGTGATCGAGGTCAAAAAGGCATCTAGAGAAATCCTTTCTTTGGAATCATTGCATCCCACTAGCCTGCTGAAAGTCTTTCCAGCAAGTTGACGGAAGACATCTGCTTAAGATATCTTCTCTTGAAAATGCTTTCACGCTTTCCATTTAGAAGACGTAATGTTCGTTTAGCCTCTTTTAGATAGAAGTCTGTTTCTCTGTGATGGATAGATTTATTATAGGAGGGGAAATGGATGTGATAGTCATTGATGGTACGACTGATGTTGGTTGTTTATATTTCTTGGGATGGGAGGGAGCGGAATATTAAAGTTAGATGGCCGTTTCCTTCACTAGATGTACTTTTACCATCCCTTATTCCCAGTGTAATTGATCACAGATTTTAGCACAACTAGATCATTGTTTCCAGTTTAGTCAGAAAAGTTATATAGTTTTTGGTTTCTGAAGTCCTAACGTGATTAATTGGAGTCCTTGTAGTTGTGTTTTTGGGCTTTATAAACTCTAATCTGTCCCCTCCTGTTAGACTGCTTTCCTTGTATAAAGCTGTGCATCATATTTATGGATGTTGCACCATGTGCTAACCAGGGCAAAGTAACAAGCCCCATTTTTATTTTCTTTAATGAATCCTAGCTCTTCTGTGCAAATCAGAAAACCAGCCTCAAAAATATATTAGTGAGCACACGACTGCCGTATTAAATCTACCACCTCAACAGTGTGTGTTTCAGGCTTGGAATGGGAAAGAGTTGCTGTGACTCATGTTTGGCTTACATAAACCCAAGCGCACACACACAGGTTCCACCACAACAGTGAGGACATCTCAAAGACTTCCATTGTTTTTATACCGGGGTAATATTTTCTAACCCTCGCACAAACCTGTTTTTAAAACGACATTTGTCTAAATCTACTTTGATTTATTATTTACAAAGTTATTTGCGGTCTGTATTATTTACCGCCTGCTGTTTATGTTAAGGGGTATGTTAAACAGAGTAGAAGTGGTATTGGATGTTTGTGTCTCACCATTGCATAACTGTATTTTGTTTTGGACATCTCACATCCACTATCTTCCCTCGTGTCTGCTGGAATGCTCTCCAACCCGTCGGCTTTGTTTCTGTGCACTAGTTACCGAGCAGTTGCCATAGGGGCCGACGGCCAGGGGATCAGGTTCTACAGCTATTGTCCCGCCTGATTTTCACCATGTATGAAAAATAAAAGCTTTTCGGATCAGCTTGGAGCTGAGGGACTTCAGGGTGTTTTATTTCAGAAGAGTCTGGAACTATCCCGTGACGAGGGCTTGGACTTTGGATGCTGCTCTGAGGAGAGGCGTGGATGGTGTTGAGTTGAGCGGACAACTATTCTGTTTTGATTTCGCAAAAGCGAGGAGGGTCTACCCGTGTTATCTAGCTGCTAAAGACAGCGTGAAAGTGTTTTTCGTATGAGTGGCTCCAAGAAAAATATCTCCATAGGGCCCACAGACATGGATGCGAAGACAGCCAGACATCTGAAGGATTTCTCACTATAAAGTCTGTTTTTACTACACGTCAGGTAACACGACTTTAAAGAAGTATGATAGCTCGCCTTTTGAAGGAGTGACGCATAAAACATGGTGGAGAAATGCTCGAAATGTGTGTTGGTGCCAATGCAGACGGGAAGTTTTTATATGGGTGTGTTTCAGTGAATGAGGGCTGAACTCTTCTGATCTTCTCAACTCTTGGTTTATGGTTTAGTATGCTATATAGCAAGTGTAAAGGGCATGTTTATAGCTGGCTATTTCATAATAAAGTTGATAACAACACGAGCGTGTGTTTGCACATATTAGCAACATCTTGGCTATTCTGTGCAAATGTTTGTTTTTATAGTATGTTTTAGTCCTATAGAAGTGACAGTACTCGTGGAGCAACTTAAGGACAGATATACATATACAGCCTTTAATGCCTTCTAGTTAGAGCAAGTTAGCTAAGTGTCCTGAGCAGATGATTTTATCAGTTTTGTATTCCATTTAGCCAAAAAAAGCGAGATTGTCAATTGTAAAAATTTGTTGCTAATGCCATTTAGATTCTGAGAAAACCCACCAGAGGAGCGTAAAGCCAAAGTTTCCACATTTTTCTATATTTAGTTTTATAGTAGTGTGTACTTTCTTTACCCAGGCTTCTGTTGTGGTTATCACACCCAATGCTGATTATTTCTATTTCTGCCTAGTTTCTCTCTGGGGCTCAAAGTCTTTCGGGTATCTTGTCTGGCCTTTTGAACTCACAGCCTTTATGTCATCTAAACACAGCAAACTGGGTTTAAGTACAACTTTGCTAATGGAGTTGAGTGATGTAGCTAAAGTTACTTTTTCAGACATTTAATAGAGCTCTTTTGATTATTATGTGATGTTTTAATATCAGTAAATACAAGAAGTTGTCATCAAGGACGCAGAGCTATGTGTAATTTTTTTCTGGTTAAAACAAAATGTGCGGTATTAAATTATTTTCTTCACACTTTATTCAATGTTATAAATCACCCGGGGAAAGGTCTCAACACCTTGGTTACCCAGCTGTCAATCAGGCTGGTTGCTAGGCATCTGCATTACTGTAAAAGATTAACGTAGTGCAAAGTTGACTTCATGTAAGTGTGCTGTCAAATATTTGCGCCTAACTTTACTCACATGCCTATGAGCCGCCGTGGGTCAGTAGATTCATCCTCATCTCTCCATGAACCATTAACAATCTGTGTTTTTTTTCTTCCAGAGTTGTTCCAGCACCACTTCCTTTGGCTATTGATAAGGTAAGAAACACATCTCATGATTTTTGTTGTGAAACAATTAAATTAGTGTTTTCCAGTTCTTTTAAAACCTATTATCTTTTATTATTTTATAGCCAGGTCTTTTCTATTTCATGAAATCATTGTACAAGCCGTGTGTTGTCTCCGAGCAGCTGTGTTAACTTAGTGGTCACGTGAGCGCCTCCTCTCAGTTAATGTATACAGCGTTTGTGTGACATCAGACATCTGGTTTTGCTCAGTTCTCTGCTGTGAGCTCATGAATGATCCTGTGAAATTCATCATTCACAGAAATGCGATGTGGTTAGTTACCACAATGGTCTCTCTTTTTTTATAAAACTGACTTGATGTTAGCTACCACTGTCAGAAAAAGTGAATTAATGGCATTAATTGTATTTGTATGGATATGTATTATTGAGTGCAGTGTTACTGGGTGATACAGACATGAATGATGTGTGATGAATGATGTGTCAAATGCAGACTGAAAAAGATGTACTGTTACTCTTGTAGGCGACTGTGATTTAGATTTTCTCTAATAAACTGGTCAAAAACTAACATTAAATGTTTATCCATGATGAAGGATCCTAAGCCAGACCAGATTATCACAGAAAATATATTTTTCAGAGATGGGAGAGTTCATTGAACTGGAATTTATAGCATGCCATCTTTTTATGAGCTTCATTTTTTATGAGTGTAAGTTAGACTGTATGTTAATGAAATGCAGCTCAGCTTGTGTTCAAAATCTGACGTTTCGGCTACAACACATGCAAAGGTGAACTTAATATAACATGATGACAGAATATGTAGAAGTTTTGCTGACCACGTACCCTAAAACTGCTGGTACCATCTGCCAGCCCCCTTCAGTTTACATGGCTATTGAAACACATTTTTCAGAACCATGGTAAATTATTCAATGTCACTTCTTGCCTTCAGAGCATACATTTTTAACCACCCTCTCAAGTTTTTGTTTACTGTATTTTGTTATTTAAAATGCGAGCAAAACCACCCCTTATCTTAAACTAGGCTCCTTAAATCTTAATCACATTAGTTTTTAACCCGGAATCTAATAATCTCCTCAAATATGCTAGCTTTCTACCAGGTCTTTCCATCAGTTGACAGCCAGTGTTGTGCACTTCCTCTTAAACTCATGCAATTTTTTACCTTTCAATGCTGTATATGACTGCAGTATATGTTGCTGTGAATATAAAAAAATCTCTTCAGTCACAATTTTGCTATTTTTACAAAAACCCATTTTTTCCATTTTGAGTCTTAAACTATCTAGTAATATGTGTAGCCTTTTTTCATTTCTTATGACTTGAATCGATTTAACTGCTTTTAAATATATCAAGGGCAACATGTGAATAGATGGCAGATTGAAAGCGATTCATTGAATCTTGCAGACCTGTGGTTGTGTTCTGAGATGTCTGTGTTTTTCTTGTGCAGGTGTCCGCAAATACACCCAGTATGTATTCTCAGGAACTGTTCCAGCTCTCCCAGTACCTGCAGGTATGGATCAACTCTGACCTCTGCTGGCTGTCAGTGCACATTACAAGATTAAAAGCCAAGATGTTTCACATGCTTATACTGTATTTTTATTTAAAACTAGTAAAAAAAAAAAAACTTAAATGCAAATTGCGTGTTTATATTTCTGGCAGTTTTGTTTTAATTATCCTGTTTGTGTCCTTCAGGAGGCCTTACACAGAGAGCAGATGCTGGAGCAGAAGTTGGCCACTCTGCAGAGGCTTTTGGCCAGCACACAGGAAGCATCCGAGAGCAGCTGGCAGGTACCACAAACACACAGCAGATTTAATGAGGAGACAATGATCATTTATTCAATACTGACTGTGGTTTAGTGGTGCTCAGAATATGGTACAATTACGTATATTTATTCCATTCATTTCACAATTTATTGTTGGTGACTAGAAGTGTTGTTGATGCATGCAAACCGCCTCACTGCACACTGATGAATGTTCACAAACATTTTCTTAGCAGCCTTAAACTTAAGCCCTAAGATATTCACCCAAAAATACAATTCTTATATTGCCACAATATATTGTTACACTCCTCTATCCAGCCCACTCTCTCCATATTCCACACTTTGTAAAGTATGGTTTGGCTTAATGTTTTCAGGAAGTGATGGTAATGTGTGTTTGTTTGTTATTTACAGGCTTTAATCGATGAAGACCGGTTACTCTCCAGACTGGAGGTGATGGGGAATCAGTTGCAAGCATATTCAAAAGTAAGACCAGTGTAAGCTCTTTAGTATTTGAATATGTGCACACACAAATCCTCCCTGTAGCTTCAATGCCTTCTGTGTCCTCAGAACCAAACAGAAGACAGCATTCGGAAAGAGCTTGTAGCCTTAACAGAAGACAAACACAATTATGAGACGACAGCCAAAGAGTCCCTGAGGCGGGTCCTTCAGGAGAAAATCGAGGTGGTCAGGAAGTTGTCAGAGGTGGAGGTAAGACACAATAATATATTCTTTATTTATTACTAAGTGTTAAAGTTTTGACTCTTAATTCTGACTGAATGAGCTGTCGTGATATTAATTAGGATCTTCATTAAACCAACCAACATCAAAGAGCTTCTCAGTTTCTGTATCTGTGTGTCATCTGTGTGTTCTGTTTGTGTTTCAGAGGAGTCTGAGTAACACGGAGGACGAGTGCACACATCTGAGAGAAATGAACGAGCGATCACAGGAAGAGCTCAGAGAACTCGCCAACAAGTACAACGGAGCCATTAATGATATCAAGGATCTCACAGAAAAGATCAAGGCATGTCAATCATAAGCCACTGTCACACCTCAGACATGTTAAAACTCCCTTAAAACACCTTTATATTTGTATTTATTTATTTTGTGCTAAAATGCAGCTCTGTGTAAACTTGTGTAAGGTTGATGAAAGTTTTTGAACTTGTGTGCAGTTGGCGGAGGGCAAACACGAGGAGCTCGCGCAGAAGGGACTGAACGAGAAGAAAGACCTTCAGCTGAGGATCGAGGAGATGGAGGAGAAGGAGCAGACGCTTCAGGCTCGTATCGAAGCCCTGCAGGCGGACAACGACTTCACAAATGAGAGACTAACGGCTCTGCAAGGTAACACACACACGGTCACGTAGCACTTCAGTGTGGGATGCTTGGGAAAGAATCATATATTGAGGTGTTTTTATATAATTGGGTAACGAATAGAGGAACACGTGTTGATGAGGCACGTCTGTCGGTATAGAGGTCTTTTGTTATTTTTGGTCATGCCGCATCTTCTTGTTGTGGTTTTTTCAGTCCGGTTAGAACAGCTGCAAGAGAAAAGCATGAAGGAAAACAACAGTTTAGGTGAGTCTGAGACGCATGTATCTGTTAGCGCTCTGCTAACCTGCACCACCTCTGACTAATTCAGCATGGGAGATCACCTTTGGTTGCCTGTTTGTCTTATTTCTGTTCTACCCCTCTTTCTTTTTGACACTTCGGCTTTGCTTCTGTTAAACCCGTTCTGTCTCGAAGGCTTTGTCCTGGTCACTGAGCATGTGTTCAAGTCAACACTTCTGGTAACAGACTAGGAATCTTATTTAACCTTTCACCCGGTTTGCAATTGGCAACTAATTTCTCTGTGCTCTTTTGGTAATAGTTCAGTTTAGGGCATCTTAGAAATTAAACTTCTAGTTCTGCTCAAATCATGCTGTGGTTTTATATTCGTCTGTTGTGGAGACCACAAGCCTCCTGGCAGACACGGTCTGTATCAGACTTTCCCTCGAAACGCACTGATCTCAGAAATTATTCGTTTACAGTGATGTGGGGGAAGGTGGATCAATAAGACCTTCATAAAAAATGTCAGGCGGTTCAAAGGCAGTTTTTGTGTTTGGCATCAGTGTGTTTGGTTATCGTAATATCGTGACATCACACACAGGGCTATCACAATAACATCACACTTTAACATTAAACTAACTGAGAGCCAGACAGATAAAACTAGAATATTTTTCCTGCATAATGTTTAGGTTTAAGATCAGGTGAAAGTATCTGCAAAAATGTCACACTTGATTGAAGTGACGTGTCAATCAGATGACAGGTGCTGTGAGCCGTAGTTTCCCGTCTGTGTTTTCCCACCCTCTGCATCTCTGTTTGGTTCCGTCTCATGTTGTTTCTGGCTTCTGTTTGAATATCATCTGATAGAGGGTTTTTCTTTCTTTGGTAGACCACTTTCTTTTAAACAGTGGAGGAGACTGCACTTTAATCCAGCAGTACATTGAGTGTCAATGTGAGTACACAGCATTCTTTATAATGCCTTCCTCGGCCGCACTAATCAATCACAACCTTATGCGTCAGGCCCGGTCCCTAACCACATCTCTTGTGGTTTTTAAAACCTGTTTTACGATCTGCTCCTCAATGTCTTAACTCTTTTTAATGCATTTTAACTCCAAAAGTGCAAAACCGTACATTGAACTGTTTGTATATTGACTATGGTTTTATAGCAGAAGTCTTGGCTTTACTGTGTTTAGAGACAAATAAAAACGATTTGTTTAACAGTCCAAGGTAAATGTATTAAACTGTTCAGAGGTGCTTATGCTAGTTTAGGCAGCTCTGTAATTTGTCTGGTGCTAATTAGCAAGTAATTTATTGTTTATGGGTTGTAACTTAAGATGATTTGCCCAATTCTTTTGGTAAATCACACTTTAAACCTGAACTGCTTTTACCAGGGACAATTCATTCTTATTTGACCCCTCACTTCTGTTTAAAGAAATTGTTGAAATGCAAATCATCACACACTTTCACTAATCTGTATGAACTTTATTATTACGTGCAGCACAAAAGTTTAGCCTTATTGTGATAACCTGGAGTCTAACAGCATTTGTCATTTTAATTGAATGAAAACGTCCTGTCTAAAATAACCTCCTTTTTGTGTTCCACTGAATGCAACAATAAGTAGATGATAAAAGTAAATAATGTCAAATATGACCATGCTACTTTTTTTTATTATTTTTTTTTACTTAAGGTTTTGTTGTCCAGGGTCACAAATGTGAACTATTCCTTTAAATGTCCTTGTTTATTCACAGAAGTATAACAGCTGATCACTACCAAGCAGTTTTCTCCACAAAATGACATTTTAATTTGAACATCATCTGCTCTGAATGCTATTTTGCATTTAGATGCTTTTCCAAACTGGTGCAAATTGCAGTCAAATTCTCAAAAATTCAGCCGTCAAATGTTTCTTTGAATTTCATTTGATGATGATGTAGTCCACAGTCACATTTTTAAAGGTTTAAAGCATTTTTGTTTGTTGCCTCATTTTGCAAACTTAGAAATAGTTGCTATTGTGTAATTGTTGGATTCTGTCACCTGTATCTAGTTCCAGGTCATTATTGAATCATGTCCCTGAGATTCATATAATCCTTCAGTACATGTATATATTATCCTCTTCTGAAGACTACATGTATTCTTAATGAAAACACTCTGCATGCAGTCTATTTTCACTTCACCATCTACTCTCTCTGGATTCTCTCTCTTCTGCAGACTGTCACTCACCAGCATGCGTTCTGACGTCTAAGAGCTTCCAATGATGAGCAAACTGCTTTTCATGTCTTGTTTTTGCTTTGTTTTATATCTGTGGAAAACAATATGACAAATGCTTAAATATTTTTGATGCAGATTTTTCATTTGTTGGACCGTCTTGGCATCCTATCAGATCAGATATAAAGGGACTGAAAATTGAATAGGTGGAAGTTGTTTCATAGTGTTTTTTTAAGAGTGATTTACTCAAGACTTCTTTTTTTTCCCTAACCAGCGGTCAGGCAGCTGAAGGAGGCTGTGGACTCATCTATAAACAAGCTGTCCAACTTTGACGGTAAGAATATAATTTTTTCCTGTGGTTATGTTGTACTTTAATAAATCGATTTGGAAATGATCAAAACGTATTTTTGTTGAAGTTCAAAAGTTTCAAGGTGTTTCAACACCTTGGAGTGGGGAATGGGAATCGGGGTTTGTAACATAAAAGCAGTGTGGCTTTTAATTTAGATTTGGTATTGAGATCAGGTTTGGTCTTAAACAGTTTGATCATTTTTTTAATTCATTATTTTACCTTTCAGAAGTCATTGATGCTCATCTTCAGAACAACCAGACGACGGTGGATAACAGCTTGCCGAGTCCGGACAGGCTTCAAGGTAAGGTTGCATTTGCGTGTCGTCTTGTTAAACAGTTGTGAAAGTGACCTATTTTTTGTCAGATATGGTGACCCATACCCGAAATGTGACCCCTGCATTTAACCCAACCAGTGAATAGTGAACACACACACTTCAAGTTGTGAACACACATACACCGGGGCAGTGGGCAGCTAACACTGCAGCGCCCGGGGAGCAAACGGGGGTAAGGTGCCTTGCTCTAGGACACGTCAGTTGTTACCTGCCGGTACTGAGAATCGAACCGGCAACCTTCTGGTTACGAGTCCGACTCTCTAACCATTAGGCCACAACTGCCCCCATAATTGTGATGTAAGTGATGGAAATGAAGACCAAAGTAATGATATAAGTACTGACCTTGTGTCATAGCAGTGACAATTTCAGTTATTATTAGCATCTTTATAGAGCCGGGTCAGAGTCATTACAGTAATGAGCTCTAATAACATCATCATTCTTATCATCTTAGATAATAAATTGAACTTATATTCTAGATCATATGTTCTGCTAATAAGAGCGGCTGATGATGTAGCATTAAGACTTTTAACCCTTCCTCTGATGTCGTCTGCTGGCGTTTCCAGCTGTGGTGGCACCTGACCTTGACCCCTCAATCCCTGTGGATTAAAACCTGAGATTACATCCACCCATATTACTGCATAATTTACTGATGATCAGACATTTTCTATGACATCACTGCTTTATCCCTCTCTCCATTGTTTGGAATCATTTGGGATTTTCTTTGGTTGGGGCAGTCGTGGCCCAGTGGTTAGAGAGTTGGGCTCATGACCAGTAAATGTAAATGTACATTTAGTTGCTGTTTGCTACACTGTGCTGAAACAGAGAACATTGAGTACAGAAGATCTATCATGTGATGTAACCTCAGATGGGGTGAATTTATTTTTAAGGTCATATATTGACAGAATGGATCAATGAATTGAGTCTGATGGAAACATCTAGACAGTCTATTTTCTAATAAACTCCAAGTTTTCTTCCTTGCAAGACTAAAAGTTGAGAATATTTGAAGTGAATCTGTCTAAAAGTGTTTGCTCTGTTATCTCCCTGTGCCCATTTATAGTCCACACAGATCAAACAGCAACACACAACAAAAGCTACAACTATTTTAGCATCTGACTGTATCTCTCCCTTTGGAAGCCCGGGTCAGACACATATGACCATGTGTGGGCAAGAACTACCACCGTTCAGAGAGACTGAACTGCAGGGGTGTGGTCACCGACTGTGATTTTAGATCAAAAATAATATTGAGATATATACTTAACCATCTAAAACTCTCTGAATGAAAGAAATGCTTTGAACGAGAAGTGGTAGGGAATGTTATAATAGCTTCATGATGTTTATCGTTGTGATGTGTTATGAATATGTGTACCCCCCTTGTTTCAAAGTGGTTTGTTCCTCTCTGCCTCCATAGAAAACCAAATAGACGCTAAAGAGTGTGATATGTCTGATACACTGAGCCCCAGCAAGGAGAAAAGCAGTGACGATACGTCAGGTATGTTACACATGAACATGTTTTTATTTCATTTACTAGCTTCTATGTATTCTCGTGTTTCTTTATATATTTTGCATCATTCATGGACATACGTCTGCTGTAAATAAGTTGCGAGTCTATAAGCAAACAAATAATAAAATTAGTGTTAAGGATAAACTTAAAATATTTAACACTTCCTGTTTTGTTTTCTTTTCTCTTTGTATTTATGTACAATATATGTTTCATGTGTTTTTTCTGTATCTGTTTCTTTCTTTGAATTTATTTTCATTTGCCTCTGTCTGTACTGATAGAAGACATTTGCCAATTGTATAAATATTAATGTAAATTCATTTATTTTATTTTTTCCACCCCAGACGGACAAATGGATGAGCAGGAGATCAATGAGACCCAGAACAGAGTTTCTCTTGTGAAAGGTAACCTCCTGTCCATTGTGTCCAGTCTATGTTTGAATTGACGGGGTTGGTGTGTGTGTGTGTGTGTGTGTGTGTGTGTGTGTGTGTGTGTGTGTGTGTGTGTGTGTGTGTGTGTGTGTGTGTGTGTGTGTGTGTGTGTGTGTGTGTGTGTGTGTGTGTGTGTGTGTGTGTGTGTGTGATTTGGCCGGACAGCGGTGTTAGTCACACTTTATCTACCATCATTAGTGCTCACTGGACTGGTATGCAGCGCAGCATAACAGGGTGTGTTATTCCACAATGTGACTATATATGGTCCTCATGTGCTGAAGGTAGCAGTGGTGTGCTCTTCATGTGAAGTTCAACAGGTGTGTGTGGTTCATCCTGGATCACATGTATGTCTCAGATCTGTGACCCCACCCACTTAATGTTTCTCTAGAGGACAGTGTGGAATGTAAACCAATTACAGCTCAATTATTGAAGAAACACGCAGAGCACGCTAACAGACAGCTGCTGGGACAGTCTTCTGTCAGGCTGACGTAAATAGAGCATCACTAACTCTCTGTAATTACCTGCATCATTTTGGGACACTAGCAACACTAGCACTGTGGTACACAGGATTTAGCAATGTCATTAATGAAGCATGATGCATCCACATTACTTTTATCCAAAGCGACTTACAATTGAGGAAAACAACAAGGAATATTCATGAAAAGTGCATGTAATAAAAAGTTTCAGATACAATGTTAAGATGGTATATGATGAAATAATGTTATAAAGATATTCTGAATTTGCATTTCTGTAAGTTGGTTTGCTGGTTGTCACAGTGGCTCCGTTATGTCGGAGGATTTACGTCTCTGTTCTGTTCACATGGTCAGATGTCATCAGATTAGTTGTGACTCGCCCACTCGGGCTGAAAATGTCATTCATCTGCTCTCATCCTGCTGATTCACACCAGACAGCAGTACATCCAGAGATTTGGCTCCTACGCAAACGTTTCCATTAGGGCACATGTGTGGAGTCCTCACATTTCTCCTGCATGACCAGCTGAACCGTTCATTAATGCAGTCCATGCAGTCTTAAAGCTACAGTAGTATACACATGTAATAGTCAAAGAGAGAAGGTTGACAGTTGTTGTTTAGTGTAATATGTGAAAAGTATGGCCCCTTTAAAGGGCTGGTGAAGCCGAGTAAACCAACCTCTGTTTAGGCAGCAGCCTTCAGTTTCACTTGTGTGCAGACTCTCTGTCTCTGTGCATGTTTGTTTTGGCCACATGTGACTCTGGTAATCTGGATGGATTTAATGTTGAACATCCAAGTATCTGCTTGACTGATAAGATAAGACTAATAAGAGATCTGACTCATCAGAACATTGGAAACGGTTGGTGTGGCCTATTTAGGAGATTGCAGTTTATATTTGTTTAGATGTTGTTTGTAATACATATTAAAGTCACAGTGCAATTAAAAACGATACTACTAATTTTCTCACACAGTATTGCAGTAATTATTATAAATAATATAAAAAAATAATTTGTAAAAACATTGTGACTTTAGGACAAACTAGACAATGTGCTGCCACCTGTCAAACATATTGTCTATATCTTCACATTCTGTTTCTTCTGCTTTAAATGGGTTGTATTTTGATTTTATTTTTCCTTAAGTCCACTTATGTTACTTTCACAATTTAGTATTTTATCAAGTGTTTTGGCTATATTTTTGACCAAAGCACTCTTAGAAATGTTTGGGGTATACTGTGGGTAGTACCTAAAGGAGAGCAATGTTTTACTGAAATCTCTAAAAGGTATTTAGAATTTGCTAAAGATGTGTGTTCTGAACACTGAACCCCATTGACTTCCGTCTTATGAACTCAAAACCACTGACACATTTCTCAAAATATCTTCTTTTGTGTTCCACTAAAGAAAGACTCACATACCGGTTTTGAACCACATGAGGGCAAATAAATGATGACAGAATTTTATTTTTGGGTTAACTACCCCTTTAATCATTTGACAGGGTAAACTTTGCCACTAGAGGGCGCTGTTGAAGTGTGAAAGTAATGTGTATTACTCCATAGTTTCTGTCAGTGAAGGTTTTTGAATCTTTATGTATCTTTAAGTCTTGAAGAATAGCAGATTTAGATAATGGTGCAACCTGTTTTAGCATTTAGCAGTTTCAGTATCTGTCAACCTGTTATTTACATATAATGAAAACATGCATTAGGTTATATAGCTTTGACGCATGATAAGATTAGTGGAGACGCTGCTGATGCGAATAAACACATGGTGTCCAGAACGCTTCATGTCCAGTCATTAAATGTATGGCAGTACTTCAGAAAAACTGCTGTGCGCTTATGTTTGTTACATCATTTTGTCTGAACGCAGCTCCCAGTAAACACCCATCTTGGCCATCGTCTGACATCATGACCGATTACCAAACCTTAAATTAGCACATGACTTCAGCACATCTGTGGCGAGATCTGAGAGAGGGACGTTTGTGGGATTCTGGTCAGAGGAGGTTTTCCAAAAGCCTGTTGTTATATGAGCAAATGAGAGGCCAACGGGATGCTCCTCAGAGACGCACGAGAGGTGCAAATGTACGTTTTCTTAGCATGACGTCATGTGAGAGAAGTGAAGACAGTGTAGAAAGTGTCTTTTGCTTGGCTTGGTGTGTGTCTTCTCAAGAGCCTGTTTGAAGAACTTCCAGTAGAGCTGTCTGTGCTGTCTTCAGTACTCTTTTAGTCTATATATATATATATCATATGTTTTACTTTTAGCTGCATAAAAACACGCAGGAATAGTTTAGATGGTTTTAACATCCTCCTGTTTGTGATGAGCTGTGATGTCATGTAGTCAAATGATTTGGCAAAAGAAGTGTTGAATATGTGATGTGAATGTGAAGATTTGCACAGTGGTGTTGGTCTGTGACCATCTGTATGGAAAAGTTAGTGTGCATACTTAGTAATCGTGTTCATTTTATAGTAAAAAAATATTAATGAACAATTTGTTTGTTTGCTGCAGCAGACAGCTCATGAATGAACTCTAGATGCGGTCTTTTGGTCTCCCGGATGAGGTTAGCAGGGCCGTGCATGTGTGGATTTGGATGCCGTGTCCTTGAAAAACCCCTCGCGTAACACATTCATCAGTTGTAAAGCAGCATCATGCGTTTAGTTTTCCTCTCACAGTTTGAAGTCGTTGAGTTTTAGTGCTTGATGTTTTTACCCACAGGCACTGGTGAACAGAACGTCTCTTTCGTGGTTGTAATTTTTGGACAGAGTTACGAACCGAGTTGGGATGGATTGGTCTCACGCTCGAATTGGCTTTGAGAAAAATTTGACGAAAGTTATTTTTGTTAAGGCCAGACGTGTGATTGATTTGTCTGCAATAAAAATGGACTTAAATGATTTTCCGACTATAGCTAAGTGGTCACTTTTAAAAAAAAAAATTAATGCTAGAAAATTGTTTCAGGTGTGTAGATAGCATTGTTTTTTCTAATCAGGCCAGCTATTTTATTCTCTCATGTGTCAACTCACTGTACCATTATCTCTGTGTGTGTTTGTAGAAATGGACCGGTCTCTTGATTCCGGAGACACCGAGGAGGTCATTCCTCACCTCCACAGAGAGCTGCAGGAGGCGCAGGAGCTTGCCAACACCGGCAAACAGAAATGCCTCGAGCTTCAAGGTACCTTAGCATGTTAATTGCTTGTTTTTATAGAGATTCAACATTAAAACTAAAGCACTGCTGTGAATCAACAAATGTCTGTTTCTTGTCTTAGCCCTGCTGGAGGAGGAGAGGAGAACCAACAGACAGCAGACTGAAGAATCTTCTAAACAAATCCGCTTCTTACAGAGTTAGTGAAGCCAATTATACAAAATTACATAATGTTATTACGTTTAATTA
Source organism: Oreonectes daqikongensis (assembly GCA_026939265.1). Classification (NCBI taxonomy): domain Eukaryota; kingdom Metazoa; phylum Chordata; class Actinopteri; order Cypriniformes; family Nemacheilidae; genus Oreonectes; species Oreonectes daqikongensis. The sequence goes on along the minus strand of JAOTQM010000030.1, from coordinate 7,754,335 downwards.
TCATATATTTATTAATACACCTACAAAATTAGCTTAGCTGTATATAGTCATATTTATGACATTGCACAAAATAAAACATGGAACAATTTAAATCCAAGATTGATATCACATGTCCGTTTCAATGTGGTAAATCATCCTCATTGCTAACTGATTTATTATCTCTTCAGCTCAGTTAGCAAAGCTGCAGTCTGACATGGAGGCTCTGCGCGAGCAGAGGGAGAACACTATCACCACCACTCGAGAGGAGCTCTACAGCGCTCAGGAGGAGATCCTTTTGCTCCGACACGCCATGGAGAGCGCCACTGCCGAGCGTGAACGCGAGATCGCCGCCCTGCAGGGAGACCTGAGGGCCGTCACTGTCGAGCTGGACAAGTGGAGACAGACAGCTGCCAAGTACGAAGTGGAGATCAGCAACCTGCAGGCCAGCTTCCAACTTCAGAATCAGCACCAGGAGAAAGCCAGTCAGCTGCAAGGTATCGATTCAGATTATCACTGCGCACAAATCTGATCGGACTGTCCACGGAAATGCAGTTCACCCTGCAGTTTTGCGGTTGCATGCTTCAGCTGTCGTGGAAATGTTGCATGCGGTCGTAGCTGCACTCGCAGTAAACCTGCTGTGTGTTGTTTGATACGTTCTGCATGTGGATATAATAAATCATCCAAACTGTAGGGAAACAATAATTGGCTTTTACGCACAGTTTTGGTAATGTTTGCGTCTCTCATTTGTTTTTTATTTTGTGTCCTCCGTGGATCCATTGGCACTAACTTGAGCTATTGTTTTCTGTTCTGTTTAAAGTTATTTGTTTCAAGCGACAGGAAACGTTTATTATTAGCACTTGGGGTCCTTTTGATCTGTTGGCTGTGTCATTTGATGTTCTTTGTACATTTCAAGTTTTTTGCTGATATTTTATGTTACACATCGTCTTTTAATCTCGTGCATGACACAGGACTGATCTCTACACACAGACGGTATTCATTTGGCAGCATTACTGGGGTCTTTCTCTCCAGGTCTCTTTAATGTGCCATCCAGAGTCACAGAAACAGTTTTATCATCTATCCCGCTGGGTTTATTTTTTATTTATTAGATCCGTATTCTGTTTTTCACAAAGGAAAATCTGAAAGTATTTCACTGACATTTGAAGTCTTTTGAGTTTGAAATGCATGTTACATGAAATATCAGACTGTGTTAAAGTCATCTGAAGTGATTGCTTAATGTTTTAAAGAAAATAGGAATTAGTTTTATTGTATGTACAGTCACTGTATTTTGTATTTCTATTATAACAATAATCACTGATATATGATTTTGCAGAGGCGTTCATGAGTGCTGTGTCTATGTGTGTGTCTCAGGAAACCTGGAGAAGCTTCAGGTCGAGTGTTGTGGTCTTCAGAAGGAGTGTGAGAATCTGAGGACTGAGAAGATCACATTAATGCAGAAGCTCAGCAGACTGGAGGAGGAACTGGACAGGTGAGTCACATCGGCACAAAACAACATCAGCGGCTTTCTGGTTGTGCATTCTCTCACCGGCTCTCTCATACACTACATGCCCAAACAACTGCTTCTGTTTTTATATATAGAAGATTGATGACTTCTTCAGTGTAACTTCTCAAAATGACTTTGTCAAGTTGTCATTGTGATGTTGAGAGATACCTTTGTCCTGTACTTCAGCTACACCCCAGGCAATGTGTGTTTGTCTGTGTGCTGGTGTTATCTAATAAGTCATAGCTATGAGCTCATCTGCCCTAAAGCTATAGAGCGCACACACGCATCTTTCATAGACGTATTTGATCAGAATGAGCAGGATCATTTAGACTGTGCACTCTACACTAGCAATGATAACATCGCTGGCATGATTTCCGTGTTTGCTTTCTCGCGGGATTGTTCTAAAACATCAGATGAAATGAGTTAATTTATGCGATTTTTTACAATGTTTGTGTTTATTTTCAGCTCCAGAGAACAGAGTGCCACACTGAGCTGCAGTCTGAACGCTCTGGAGAAGTCACAGGGTGTCCTGGAAAATAAACTGGGCTCCATGCAGGACCAGCACCAACAGAACGCCAGCAAACTGAAGGTACAACTGGGCCAAGCTGAGAGTCGCACCAGAGATCTGCAGAAAGAGGTAGTCAACCAACATCCACTCGCTTCTAGAGCAAGACAAAACTTGACTCTCCTATTCCAACCACACCATTATTGTATTGACTAGTCTGTATCACCATTGAATAAGCTACAAAAAACAGAACAGAAACATACTTTTCTGTGTCTCTGCAGTACGACGACACTCAGAGCATGCTGTCAGATCTACGGCAGCGATACGAACGGACCGAGCAGGAGAAACTCTCTATTAATGATGAGCTGGAGCAGTGTAAGATCAACCTGAAGCTCCTGCAGGATAAAGGCAGCAATGTGAGTCACATGACCAATTCACATCATGTTGATTTGACACTGATGGGCAGATCGCTGTACCTCACTACACTGTTTAACGCAGCGATCAGCTGATTTTACTTCCGTGTTTTGCACGGCACAGTAAAATACAGCAGAACATACATTACAGATTGTGATCTGTTTGATGTGCAAACACCAGCACTGCGTCTCAAACCCCTACATAGACTGCATGTGTGGATTGTGCTGTCTATGCAGGAATGAAAGTCGCTTTGTGTTTATTTTTAAATACTACTTAAAACATTTTTATGACTTTTTAAGACTCTAACGTTCAATTTTCAGGTTTTTCTTATTTACTCTACATGAACCAGAAGGAGGATATACCGTATCAGCTGTTTTGTTGTGTTTGTCAGTCTGTTGTTGATCAGTTTTTTTGGGGGGTGGATGGGAAATGCTTTACAAAGCAGTGGTTATATTCTCACAGTTCAATCCCTCACACACTGTTGATTGACCTTGTATTTTAGAGAATGTGATTTATTAACACCTGACACACTGTCTGTGTTCCTGATGTCGTGATGTTAGATGTCCAATTGTGTTTGTGGCTCTGATGATATTTATGTTTGTTGGTTTATCGACAGTCCCCCACACTGCAACTGTTTGTGTTTGTCTGTTTGTTATAGTTCTACTCCCTCAGTCTGATTTCAGTTGAATAGTTTAAAGATTGATTTTATTTTTATTTGTAATATCCCTTCCCTCCTCTAGCCATCCATATTGCAGCCTGTCCAAGCCATTTTCATCGGTCTATTCCTGGCTTTGCTGTATTGGTGCTTCGGCCAGTTGTGGTAGAAAGGTACACACGCTCCTGTTGAGTTTGTTTGTGTGTCTACTGTATATATCATCACGTATATACGACCTGTGCATGGCTGAGACTCATTCATCATCTCTGCACCTGCTTCGCCCAAATTCCCTTTTTTTGGTGCTTGGCCACACACGGGGAACTAATTTCATCATCCACCCGGAATCACCTACAGCTAACCAATCACATTAACCGTCTGTTTGTTTCACTAATGTTCATTTGGGGATTTTTTTTATGGGCATCGTATCATCTTTTATTTGCTTTATTACAACTTTATCAGATTTTCATGAAATGTAAAGAATGGCTCACCTAGATAGTTACTCTTAGAGTGTTTTCTCCTGATGTCCCATGTGACTTGCACACAAATTGCTTTTTTAAACTATAACAGTGAATGGGGAGGATGGTTTCTAGCTCAAACAGGAAACATTTTTATGACCTCAACATCTCATCCCTATTTACTGTAGTTGTTTAGAAAAGAGCAGTGTAATAAACATGCGTTGTGTTTCCTGTAAAGACACGACCGTTAGCAAATGCTAGCTGAGCTATTCTTTATAACAGATTCTCTTTCTTTGATTTTAAAGAAAGACGCTTGTGTTTGTTTTCTTTGCGTCACTCCTTTGAGTTAACTGGTTTTCCCAGTCCTGCTCAACTATTTGCGTTGTCTACTTCTTTTTCTCCCTCTTTCATTTATTTGTGTGTGTGTGTGTGTGTGTGTGTGTTTTCTCTTGGTATCTTACTGTCGGGTCTATTTCTCCTCTATCTTTCTTTAGCTCCAGCCTCCAGTGCTTCTGTCCTGGTTGCTCTGGTGCTGACCTTTGACCTTTATTAATTGTACCGAAATCTCCTCGTTTCAGAGCGGATGGTTTCCCTGGATGCCGGTGGTCGCTGCCGTGGTTGCCGTGACGGCAGTGGTGCTTTATCCCAACTTGTCCAGGAGCTCCTCGTGAGAACCGTTCACGGCAGCCGTCTCCCCAGCACGCCCCCTCCACCCAGCGTCAGCTTTAGTCCCGGCACAAGGTCTAATCTGAACACAATACCTCCTGTTTTGACAATACAGCCCCGATCTGTGTGTGTGCGTGTGCGTGTGTGCGTGCGTGTGTGTGTACAAATGCAAATGTATATAGTATAGAAATAAAGAGGGAATAAAATTGTAAGGCATATTCTAGAATAAATACTCTATCTGCATTTTTGTCACTCAGATGGGAATTTCAATGATTAAAATGACCTAAAGTAGGTCTGATTATTTTGTTTTTTGGGGTTGGGTACCATGTTTATTTTTAGTCGACTATCCTTGTGGTTTGCCGCATTGGTTGTTAATGTGGTATTCCGAATCAATGTAACGCCAAATGAGAATCTAAACTCTAGGGCACGAGAGGTGAAGTGCCTACTTTAAATACTGCTAGGACTAGTTCACATCGAAGTGCCACTCGCTCAGCGTCTCGATTCCATCCCGAACAAAAAGGATTTTTCACATGGTCTGTGCTGTAATTGTGTTCCAGCCCACATGCTTCTAGAACAGTGATGTCATTGTAGCTGTTTCTCTTGTATCGTGTATTATAAGCAAATGTTCATGTCAAAGACACTACAGGTATCTAGGTGATTTTGAAATTCAGCTCTCTTGACATGTAGGATTGTAGTCAATGTCAGACGGAATGAAAGCATTGACTTTAAAACAAAACGTTGTAGCTTTTTACCAAACACACTGTCCTGCCGTTTGGATTGAGACGTTCTCTTTCAGTTGTGTATTCAAACGTTCTGCTACAGCACTTCTGCAAAGGCTCTGGGATTTTACTGCCTTACCTGTAACACAGAGAGGATGTTTCTTACAGAATGATAATATTAAAGGCTAACGGTGATATATGGGTGAATGTGTCGGACATCCAGTGTCATGAAGCACAGAAACTGGTGTGAGTGAATTGTTTTGGTGGTGATAAAACGAGATGTTTAAACTTTTGCTCGAGACTGGAGAGAGATGAATAACCAATGATGTGTTTGGTGTGTGGTTCACATTTGTCTGCCGTGCTGTAAATAAACAGTCGTGGAGCAAAACACGAAATTCATCTGACTCCCGTGTCAAGAACTTGTTTTTTTTTTCTGGAACAACATACTCCAACAAAAATCCACTGACCACTTCAACATGGATTTGACCATGAATGCAAAAAAGCGAAGCTTGTAGCACAGAAAGAATAGCTTTAAAATAAACATTAAAGATATAAAAGCGTTTGTTCATAAAGCTTTTTTTTCAACAGCATGATGGACTTCTTTTGAGGACTCTTATTTTTAAAATCCTAACAATGTTCGAAACATCTTCCTTCACCTTGTGTGCAACATCGGCACGTTTAGAAGAATGCTCACGTCGTTTGTAAATATGTATGTATGAATGTTTGTGTGTAAATATATGTTGTAGTCACAAAATAAAAATTGGATATAAATAATATTGGTCACATGTAATTTGCTGCTGGAGCCATTTTGCAAGATTTGATACATTGTCCTGTTTATTTGGAAACGTTTTCATAATACAAGTCTTCTGCATTCCAGTTAGTCTTTCATTTGGTAGTTATGACATGTGCATTTTACATCTACTGACTTTTTTTATTTTTTATTTGGAGGCTTTTTAATCCACACTCGGAGCATGTGTGATATTCTTCTAACATGAACAACAACACTCAAGTTGTGAGTATTGCATGTAAATTAATTTAGGAGACCAGTATCTGATCCTATCTTTGATAAAAGCTAGCTCATGTTATTTGTAAGCTAGTTGGATTTTTAGTTTGGCCTACCAACCAAGACAGTATAATAGCACACTGCCTGTATATAGTTTTATTCTTTTTTTTTTTGGGTGACAGTTCAAAATAATACACTTTATATTTTAAACGGTTCATTGTTCGATTTCTATTTTGTAAAGACTTAAAATAACCATTTCTGCAATACAGATAAAGAGTTTTTGCACTGACAAGTGTGATGTGCATGTCTTCAATAAAACATCTTTACGTTCCTGATCTAGTTTGATTTGTATTCTTTGCGTGACATTAAGATATGAAGAATGTTTTGTTTAGAATTCAAGTTTTAGCTTGCAACTATTTTTCATGCTTAGGGAAGTTTACATTCTGTCATTCTGGTTATGATTTTCTTTCTTCTTTCTTTTTTTCTTTATAAATGTTGAATGCAATACATTCTAGTCCTATTCTGTTGTTTGTTGCCATGAACACAAGATGGCACCCCTGACAGAAGTTGGTTTTATTTTTACGTATTATAGAGATTTTGATATTAAATTTGATATTAAAAAATGACAAAATACATCAGTTGTTCTCTTATCACTTATGTCAAGAATGTAAAGTGTTCACCTTTTTGTCAAGGAAATGTCCTTGCTCTTTTGTTCATGAGGGTGTGTCGTACTCTTAAATTCCTCAATGAATTGTTCTTTTGTTTGAAACGTGAACGTGATCTACCGTGTTTCTTGCTGTGGTTAGAGACACATTCTCTACTTTGTGGCATGCTGCTTGACTTTCAGCTGTCGGCATGTACTGCCAGCAGAGACACAGAGGATTCTGGAAAACCTCATTGACTTTTCTCATGCGTTCGGTCCGTGTGGGCTGTGATACAAGAGCGTTTTACTCGTCCTGACTCAGGACATCACTGCTGACAGGAAGTTCTCCACCCTGTCTGATAAGTGTCGACACAGATTTCTGCAACATCACTCACTCGAGACGCAATTCCCTGCACCATTTATCACAGAATCAATAAGAACTTTATTTTTATTATGTGTTTGACTGAATGATCCCAAACATTAACATAAACAATGATCCTGGGTTTCTTATACAACAATTCTTTTGGTTGGTGTGCTTATTGTTCTGATGTTTGATTGCATAAAATCTTATATTTCATAAAATTCCACAAAATCTGTGGCCCCCTTGTATCCATCTTGGGCCGTGAGAATCCATGGCCCCCAGTTTGAGGTTTCGGACTAGAGAGTCAAAAAAAAGTGTATTAACTTTAAAACAACATTCTGGCAACCCTTCACGACACCCATCTGCATTATGGCAGCAAACGCCACTTCTGGTTTTTTATTATGTTTTCCTAGTTTTAGCCTATTAATCCTCTTCCTTATTGAACACAAAACCCTGAAGTAACAGTCCCTGAGTGAACGGTTGCAGTTCATGAATCAAGTTTTGCAACGGTCAGAAATAGATTCTCATGCTTAAAAAATGAAATATTAGGAAAGGTTAAGATAGCAGGTCTCAAAAACCTTTGGAAATGTATCCAGACTATTTTTCTAGCTCAAGTATCATAAACGTAAATAAATATAGATTGTTTAAGAGATATAAAAAGAGAAACAAATGAGAGAAATTGAAGAGTCTGGATGTAGATTGCAAAGATAAAATAATCTGGATTTGAGTAAATCTAATGAGTTTATATTGAGATCTTAAATATTGACTTTTGATTGCAGACTTGACAAATCTGAGCTCAGTTTGAGACATTGTTGACATCTCTTCTCAAACTCTAGACATTTTTTGTCAAGAGAAAGTTTCCATTTGCTAATCCCATTAATGTCTAGTAATAATTGCGATATTGAAGAGATCTCATTTGTATGAGTTTCTTTAATGCAATTTGCTTTGGATGTGCAAAATGCATGAATATAACCAGTCCAATTAGAAATCTTAATATAATCTTAATTCTTAAACAACTCTATCAGTCACCGAGTCTCTTCTGTGTGATAGTGTCAGCATCAATTGTGTCATACGGTCTGGTTTACTACCATCATCACATCAGATCTAATGAGCTGAGGTTAAGCAGTCCTGTGGGTTTGTCAGACAGGTGACGGACGCAGACGCACCCGGAGGCTGTAATCTGGAGTTAGTAAACTGGGACATTGTGTGAAATCATATTGCCTCATTGTCATAACCCTGTGTGTCATCTCCATTACATTACCAGAGAGTGCCAAGACATCTGCAGTCACCAGACATCAGAACAACTCATGCAGGAGAATAAAGAGATTGTTAAAGTCATGAGATTACAGTGGTGAGCGTGAACAACATTCATAAAGATTTCACTGTAAAAAAATGTTGCTGTAGTTATGCAGCAGTTTGCCAGTAACTTGCTGTAGATTTATATTTATCTAATTTATTGATGATAGTTTGTTCAAAGATAAATGACCTTTATCTTTACAGAAAAAACTATCAAATAACATGCAAGGCATTCTGGGTTTTTTCCTGATTTTTGGTTCCCAGAATGCCTTGCATGATGCTGTTATTTTATCGTTTTTTTTCCTGTAAAGATAATGTTCATGTTTAATGTTCATTTATCTTGAACAAACCAATACATTAGATAAATCTACAGTAAGTTACTGGCAATACTGTAATTTCTACAGAATTTTTAAACCAAACGTTTCTGTTTATTGAAATCAAATAAAACAAAGGCCTAAATGGTGCTTAAGACTTAAAGGGATGATTATTATTATTGACACCGCATGTCATTCCAAACCTGTATGAGTTTCTTCTGAAAAACACGCTTTGAACTTCTTTATGTCGTAACCAAACAGCAAATGTCACATCACAAGTGTGTTTGTCTTTGTTTGGATAAGTGTGTGTGATGCAATGCTGATCATTTACTGTACACCATTAAAAACATCCAGTGCTTCAGCGAATAAGACCTGCTGTTTATTCTGGAGTAAATATTCTGGGCTGCAGGATATGATGTCAGGAAGGTTTTCCCTGAATATCCGAAGGCTGACTCCACAGAAAAACCCTGAATATGTCACGATTCTGAAATAGAGCTGACACCTTCCTTAAGACCAAACAAAGACGTTAGTGTGAAGATCAACCGTGTGTCCTTGCCAAATGTGTGGGAAGCATTTGTTTGGCAAATCATCAATATTTGTTTGAAGACAGTATGGAGTCATGCATGTGCTTTCTGGAGGAACATTTCTGAGAAACAATATTAGTATCTGGCATTTAGTGTGTTCATGTGATGTGTTTATGTACATTTGAGGAAATACTTATATTGAAATATTAGTCTTTGGATTACATATCAAGTATTTTCGAGCCATTTGTAAAATTATTTTGAACTAGTGTTATTTTGGAGAAAACTATAAAGATCAATAAGAATACAGATACATAGAATGCAAGCAACACTCGTGCAAAGAAATGTTCAGACAGCATGGATATATTTATAATATTATTTAAACACACTTCAATAAAGCAGCTGGAATAAAAACCCCGCTGTTAAAGTTCAGGTTTGGTTTGGCGTTGCGCAGGTGGCGTCACTGCTCGCCAAATAAAAGTCTGCGCAGGCGCGTCACCGGGAGGGAAACGCTCAGGAATACCGGAGAGGACGGACGCGACGCAGCCACACGCTCCTCAAACGCGCTTTTACACACACAGGAGACAACCCTAAAGTTATCAGACCGACTTTATACGAGTATTAAAGCATCATGCCCGCGACAGAGAAAGACCTGGCGGACGACGCGCCGTGGAAGAAGATCCAGCAGAACACCTTCACGCGCTGGTGTAACGAGCACCTGAAGAGCGTCAACAAACGCATCGCGGACCTGCAGCTGGACCTGAGCGACGGACTGAGACTCATCTCACTGCTCGAGATACTGAGCCAGAAGAAGATGTACAGAAAATATCACGCCAGACCCACATTCAGACAGATGAAGCTGGAGAACGTGTCCGTGGCGCTCGAGTTCCTGGACCGGGAGAACATCAAGCTCGTGTCCATCGGTGAGTCACCTGGTGACCGTCGGCTCAAAGTTTTCCTTTGTTATCAGATGAGTGACTAATAATGTTTATATACTGTAAATCATGCTTTCTACGAAATACTTTGCTGAAAAAATAATAGAAACCATCAAAGAAATGCTAATGGGGTTAATGGTTATAATAGGAGTTCATGTTCTGGAAAATGCATGCTTTGTAAAAAAAAAAAGCAGAATGGATTCAATTGGAACTGTAATGGTCTCTCCTGGTAATGAGTTCAGCTCATAAATCCTATTGGAATAAGACATATTCATAAAATATATTTTTGTGGCTACCATTAAAACCATTAGATATTGTTATATGACATGATCTTACTATTTATATACCGTGGTATACATTGAGATGCTCAACGGTAGTACCAAAAAAGTTCTTGTCGTCGTGGTACGTGTGTAAAAAGAAAAGTATAGTAGCACTATTATTATACGTGTCGGAACTAGTTTGTTAGTGAAATAACGTGACACACCTTTACATCATGGGAAGGGTTTTGCTTTCTAATAGCTACTGTCACATGCTTCATCTAGTCAAGGTTAAACCAGTTAAAATAATGAAAATAAATATGTAAAAATCCTTGAGTGTTTTCTCTCTGTGCTCTTGCTCAACATCTTGAGCGTCTGTTTGCACGGTTGCAACATCAGTCCTAAGTATGTCATGTATGTCAGCGGGCCGGCGAGATGTGTTCTCATGAGAGATAGTGTCATTGTGTATCGATTCGTTTTCTAGATGTGTATCCTTTTCCTTATTTGGACTGGTTCGAGATGTTTGACCGTGAATCGCATTCCTCAGTTCAGCATTCCAGAAGCTTAATTATTAAGAGATTCTTTCATAATCTTGTGTTTGGTGCCAGACAGCTTACAACGGTGGTTTCTCATCACGTCTCTGTGGTTTGGCATGCAGATATTGATGCGAAAGTGGAGGGATTCTTCATCTGCACTTTAGACAGGTGCTTAACTTCACCTGGATAGATAATAGGGTGACAGGAAGTGATAAATCCCCTTACCATATTTGGCAATTGAGCGCTGGGGGCACACAAACACAGGTAAACATTGCCATGGTGACATTCATATAATGTGCAATCTGATTTCCTTACTGTTGTCACCTGGTGACGTGCGTTCACGAGCAAATAAACCATCTGGGACGTCAAAGATCGTGCCGATAATTAAATTGATCAAAGTTAAACCTGAAAACATGCTTATATGAGCTCGGGGTTATTCCTTTTTTTGTTTGCATGGAGAGAATTTTCCTCATTTTTCCCATCTCTCTGAGAGAACTGTGGTGTTTATATTATCTCATGGATTTCGAGCAGAGGTTGTGAAAGACACTGTTCAAGAAGATATTTTGTGCTAGAATATTTGTTAAAGGGACAGTACACACACACACACACACACACACACACACACACACACACACACATCTGTCATTTATCCTAAATGTCTGTCTGTCTTCAGTGGAACACAACAGAAGATATTTTGAGAAATGTCTCAGTGGTTTTGTGTTCATACATGGAAGTCAATGGAGTGTTGTTTGATTATCAACATTCTTCAAAATATCTTCTGTTGTGTTCTGAAGAAGAAAGAAACTCTTCACATGACACGAGAGGATGAATAAAGAATCTAAATTATTTGTTTTATTTTTCTCTCATCTCTGATTTATGTGTTGATGTAGGACCCGGTGTGTATTTTTTGCAGCGTAGATTTACTTTTTATGGACTGGGAAGGAAGTTTTGACCATCACATTGTTTTCATAGTAATTAAAATGTGAGATTTAGATTCCATGTCGTATATGAATTGAATATTGTCGTTGTTGTTTTTACGCTAGACTTGTGATCATTAAACACTGAATATACAGCTAAACTCTTTCGTTTTGGATTGACGCAGGCGTTTCCTGAATGACAGTATCTTCCTGTCCAGAGAGCGTTCATGTGGAGCTTTCATGAGTTCTATAGGTCATAAATATCGATGTGTTTGGAAAGGGTGAACGTTATCGTGAGGGTCAGCGGCCAGACTTTCCACTCGCCCGAGCGTTTTAAAGGGCAGACGTGTTCAGAGACGGGTGAGAATTCACAGTTAAACAAACAAGCTCGGGTCACACCGTCTGCTGTAAATCTCACAGGATTACATTTGCTCATGTTTTCTCTCTCTGGTGTGAAACACAAGAATCGATCATTGAAAAGGTTAATTGATGAATTTTATGACTCGATTAAGATCTTTTACATGAGCCGCTGATGTTGTTGTGTAGCGACTGCTTTGTGTTTCATCGCATGTGCCACGTCATTCAGATCTTCCCTGTTTCTTTCATTTCACCCCGTCCCCACAAGCGCGGATCTGAACTCTATCAATTTGGTTTGAAAATATGACTTTGATGATGCTGTGGTTCTCAGTCCCCCTAAAATAGACACACAGTGGTTCTATTGATGTCCTGAGGTCAGTTCCTGCCGAGTCAGTCCATTACCTCTCGTTCCTCTCTGACGTTTGTGCAGATTTTTTCCACAGAGACGCCCATGTGCAGGCCGCGAATGACGGTGTCTTCTGTCATGTGCTGTTAGCTTTCCATTAGAGATGCGGTTGCGATGGGTCCGAATTATTATTGTTTTTGGAGATCGTAACGCTCGAATAAATCGAAAGTAGAGTTTGCAAACCATTTTCATTTTACACAGCATAAAACAAACGTAAAAACTGTTTAATACAACAGCTCGTTGATGTTTGTTTTAATGTTTAAGATCTAAACTAAACGTTCCTTCATTTCGATTTGACTTCTGCTTAGAAGTGGATGCGGTTTAGATTCGTCGCTTGTTATCAGATCTAGAAAGTAGATTTCGGCGGTAGCCGTCTAGAAATCCCGCCGACGTCAAGCGTGACTCCGGGGTCCTGCAAGCGTCAATCAAAGTGATCGTCCTCCTGCCAAACCTCTGTAACGGTTTGTTAGAACGGCATGAGCTTGGAAGATGTTGAAAGCGTTTCTCGCATGCTCTCAGCTGAAACACATGAGATGGTGTATGTCGTCTGCTCATGCTCATGGAATTCAACAGTGTTTAATGTCCTTTAATCACAAGAGAAACCACAGGCCGCTGGAGGCTTCAGAGAGATCATCATCTCAACCAGACGCTCACTTTCAGACTTCCATCTCTGAACAACATCCAGAGAGAGATTTCTGCTGCTTTCTCGTGTTTTGTGTGCGATTGCTGTCAGATTTGCAGACTGAAACTTGTATCTCAGTGTTGTGGAGTTGATGTTAGATTTGTTTAATATGTTTGATGCTTTTTAACTACGTATGGGTTCGGGTGTTGTTTTATTGATTCAGATTCTTAACAGTTTTGACTCCAATGTGGTCAAACAGCGAAGTCCACTAAAACTATATATTGTGTTTCGCATGTTCGGATTACATTTATTCCTTCCGAAGAATAAACCGTAAAACGTCTACGTTTCTGGTTACTATAGTTTTACTTTAAATATTATTTAGAGCTGGGTTAAAATGTAGTAAAAGCGCCTCGATACCCAACCCTCCCCGTACACACGTCTCGTCCTGTTGAAGTGATGTGTAATTATTTTACTGTGTTTTCTGATTAATTCATTTTATCTTTTGGCAGGCAGAAGTCGTGTCGTAGAGACTTAAGGATGGGCAACTAAATAAACACCTAGCAACATGATAAAAAACATTATTAACATGTTAGCAACGCCAATACTCAATACTTCATTGAGTTTCATCGGGAGAATGTAGTCGTGTTTTACTGTGATGTTTGAGTTTGTTGCCTGTAAGATTTGGGGTTTTTGGAGTTTGTTTGTAAAGGACTCGATCACGTCCAAAGCCAAACTGCTCAAGATTTCCTGTCCGAGAAATTCGCAAATCAAGATCAGACTGTGAGATTTCTGTGAGCTGGTGTGAAGTATCATTAAATAATATTGTAATTTCAGATTATGGTTTATGCATTTAAGAAATAATGATGTTTAACTATTTTCGATGTAGAAAAGAAAGCAAAGATGATGTGGATGATTTCTTGTGGTTTTGATTTTCTGTTTGTTTTTCCGCCTCTGAATGTATAACAGAGCTTGTCTTTGATTCTCATCAGATAGCTGTCAGATGTCGTATCTCCTCTCTATGCAAACAGTAGCGAGGTTTATGTGTGTTGAAAGTTTCCCCCGTCTTAAATTGCGGCTCGCTCTGAGTTTTCGTCCTCTCTTGCTTTATTCTGATTTCAAAGGTCATGTGAAGAATGTGTAGCGGTGTTGTGTTCCTCACTGTCTTCTTTTCGGTGTTTTTGCCGCATGAATCGTCGTGTCTTGCTGATAATAACATGGCCGTTCAGAGTTTGTGTAAAACCCTTCAGATCTTCTGCTTGTAGATTCATACAGGTTTACTAAAGCAAATCGAAGAGGAAGCGTGTCATCTAATCGAGTTAAAAAACATTTTTTTAAGCTTCACACTTCACCTCAGATTACCTTACATTACCAGTCCAGCTTCATGCTCAGGAATATAATAGATAAGATGCAGTGAGTCTGTGGATGAGTATGAATCTGTTGCCTCATCTTGTTTTGTAATGGATCATTTATAATGAAAGTGACAGTGATGTGTATCTTGGCATTCATTGTAGAAGTGAAACCTTCATTGACCGGTTGCTTTATCAAAAGATTGTGCAATACATCATGAAGCCTGTGAATCCTGGTGATTCTGTACTTTATCAGAGTGCTTTTAGTTTGAAAACATTTGCATTGTAAAGCATATATCATACTTTATATACATCTACATTTAATAAATGCATGTTAAAAATCTAGTACTTAATACATTTGTTTAATTACAAAGTACTCGTTTTTTTAATGTTCTTAAGTATCAAAGGTAAAAAAAAAAATGTATTGTGATGCTTTGGAGAGATTTTACTTCTACATTTACATTTATGCATTTGGCAGACGCTTTTATCCAAAGCGACTTGCATTACATTATATTATACATTTGTTTTGGAGTATGTGCAATGGGATCGAACCCGTGGCATTGGTGTTGTTAGCGCCATAATCTAAGCACTGAGCTACAGGAAAGACTACGTTATAAAGCATTATA
This sequence comes from Oreonectes daqikongensis, assembly GCA_026939265.1. Lineage (NCBI taxonomy): Eukaryota > Metazoa > Chordata > Actinopteri > Cypriniformes > Nemacheilidae > Oreonectes > Oreonectes daqikongensis. The sequence continues at coordinate 7,739,301 of JAOTQM010000030.1, read as the reverse complement.
CTCCTATGGTTCACAAGTACACACTAAATTTTACATTTAAGTACATTAAGAATCTATTTCATATTTATGAAATGTAGTGGAGCACAAAGTATGAATTATGCTTTATAATGTAATGAAGTAAAAACACTAATGAACTTTTGTCATTTAACATTAGTTCTTGAGTGTTGTTCTTACTCCAGAGGTTCAAGCACACATCCCATCATGCACTGCTTGTTGTGCAAACATGCGTAGTCTCTTTTCTAACTCTCCTATATTGAATGATTTGCTGTTCTGCCAGCGTACACGTGTCCTCCGAGTTCATGTCATGTAGGTCCATTTCCCTTTTGGTTTTGCGGGATGAGAACACTGCAGGAAGTGCAGGAAAAGCCTCTCTGGATGGGCGGAACCACCAGAAGGAAACCCTTGTGAACTTGAACTCTCTCGCTGGTAATTACATTCATGTGTTTGTGTGGTACGTCACTTTGACAAGATGGATGCGCTGCCAGGATGTAACGTTTCGCCTGTGTAACATGAACCAATAGTTTCTGAAACATCATTTCCTAGAAATAATGCCACAAGCCACTGATCCAGAAAGCAGCACGAATTCCTGCTTAAAAACGGATTGCATCACAGTTTCTGTATCGTGCCCTAGATACTCCGGCTCTGCCCTCCGTCCAAATACAACAGCTGATGACGGAAAATGAAAAGTTTCCTCATGTACTACAGAAACAGTTTTTAAATCTTGAGTTTAGTCTTTACTGATGTCGGGTTTAAGAGTCCAGAGACTTGAGCAAATATTTCAGGGTTGCTATAGTCCCTCACAGACTCTTTCTTTTGATGGGACGTCTTTGTTTTAGCCCATTTGCATTCGTGCCGTCACGGCCTCGGTTTTAGTACGAGTGCGAGAAGTGAAGAATGTCGGTGGAAACCTCGCGCCCGTCTGCATACTAATGGTTATGTTGTATTGTTTTAAGTGGGTATTGAGCCAATAAAAGCTGTGACTGACGTCAGGCTGTTTCTCTTGCCAAACAGTTGACCTTCAGTGCCCGGAGACTGGAGGCAGATGTTAAGTTTGTATCTGGTTTCTTGCATCAATGTTGTGTGTTATCTGGATTACATTAACGTTTCTGTCACCGCGCTGTTTCCAGGGGTTCCTCGTGTTCTCCGAGCGAGTTTTTCAGCAGCTCCGAGTAATCTTTGGACCCGTGCAGCGGCTCCGTATAAGACAGCAGTTAATCATTGACTCTCCCAGCATGCCTTGTGTGTTAAGACAGAAAACTGAAGCGCCGTCGAGTGCATCCGATGAGCTCATTGAAACTACGTTCTGACCTCTTCAAGAGGCATTTTTCAAATGCTTCAACTCTGACTCTTATCTTAATTTGAAACATGATGTGTGTGTGTTCACCTGCATGCACACGGCTGTGTGCCGTTTTAAGGTTTTGCATACCCAAATAAAAAAATGTGTTTATTTACAAAAGCGCACCATGAAATAAGCGTAAAATGAACGTCGCGTTGACGTTTCCTCAACATTGCTGCAACGTTGCAAAAAGGCAGAACGAGATAAATGGCTTTTTTAAATGAAACCAGACAGGTCATGAAAGTTGCAAGGGTCACTTTTGAGTTTCTTAAAGTAGCAAAATGTGATTCTTCTTTACATAGGTTTCTTAAATCTCAGAGTCTTCACCCTTGAACATGAGCCGGCGTTTCTTTGCTTATCCATCTGTATCCAGGTCGTGTTGCCCGGTGGAAGGTACCGGCGGTTTTGATTTACAGTTCAGACACGTCTGTCAGATTAAGGCACGCTGGGGGATTTTTATGAGAACAAATAAAACACAGAATATTAAAGCTGCTATAGAGATGCGGTGGGGTTGTTTGAAAAGCCAGCCCATCATTTTTCTGTTGCTATGTGTATTTTAGTGCTGTTTGTCACTGAGCAATAAGTCAAAAGATTTGCGAACGGTTACACAGATTTCCTGCCTACCGTGTTATTTACTTTGGCTGAGCTCGGCTGGATGACATCACATGTGTAAAACGCTTCAAAGCCTTTGTGTGTTCGCCGAGACAAGTTTAGACATCAGAGTTTCACAAAGGCTTCTCCTCTCCGTACGTCTTTGCGTTTTCATTTAATGTGAAGCGAACGGTCATTTGTCTTGCTGTTTTACAAAGCTTCCTTTGAAAGTGCTGTGAAACCTTTCGCTGGATCGCGTATGGCCGGGTTTTGAGTAACGTTTGTGCTCCTCAGGTGAAAACGATCCTTTTGTGGCCATGAGAAATGTCAGGAAGCTCATTTAAAGAGACTTCTGCTGGTTTCTGCCTCTTGTTGTTGTATTTTTAGGGCCCGGCTCACACAAAAGGGTCTTTCTGAGATTACACACGGCCTCATACAGACGCTCTTGTGTTGGGGTAACATGAGACCGTGACCGGTACGCTCCACTTCTGCAGCGTCTCGCTCGCTCTCTTGTGCTACTGTTGGCACGGCGAGTCGAGGGTCGGTCAGTATCGGATGCTGAATGCTCGGCAGGGTTTACAGATCCCGTACAACTGGTGTTTATTGGGCTCTTTGTGTGTAATTGTTAAGATGTAAGAGTGTTTTGAAGACGTGCTGGAGTGCAGTATCGGTTCTTGTTTAACCTTGAAAGTGTTTTGTTTGTTCAGTTGCAGAGACGTGAGGTGATATTCAGTTTGCAGTCATGTCATGATTTTTCGATGAGAGTTGGAGATTTGTGGCTTCATGTAGATGTATAGACGGTTTCAACATCATAAACAAATGTTACAGGCTTTTGTGGCTCAAACTTAACTTAACTCAACTAGATTAATTTCTGATAACAAGCAAAAGAAATAACAAGTAAATGACATTAGCTAGCAAGATAGCCGGTATTATTTTGTGTTACCATCAGTAGAAGAACCATTACTTGGCTAAAATGTTTTTGTAATTTACATACAGAAGTTTTAATTACATTTATTAAAACTTGCATTTCTTCAGTTTAATATTTAAACATAATGACATTTTCAGTTTAATTTGACATTTATTTCCTAAATATTGTGATACTATCGTACCATCATGTATATGTTTATTAGTGTTTCATTCTCAGAATATTCTGAAGCTTGGCATACACCATGATTTTTGTTATACTTTTTTAAAGCTTTTGTCGTCTTATTTTGTCATTGCAAGTCTGTATGGTTTTCTTTCTTCTGCAGAACACAAAAAAAAGATATTTTGTAGAATGTTGAAAACCAAACAACACTGAACCCCCATTGACTTATTAACACAACACCACATTTCTCAAAATATCTTCTGTTGTGTTCCACTGAACGAAGACTCGCATTAAGTCGCTTTAAACTGGTAGTCCAAACATTACATCAACTTCCTCTGGTGTGATTCAGTTGCAGTCGATATGAAGGTTATCTATCCTACATGAACTCCACCCAGATCCCACCCAGATGGAGGTGAAGATGATCTTCAGTCTAGACAGGATTGAACACGACTCGAGGAAAGATTACCTTCCATTTATTTCAATGATTTAATAAGGAGTTGTTTAGTTTTAATTATACTCCTCCCTCATGAAAACAGCACTTACAGTACACAGCACCTTACCCCAAACCATCTCTTTTATCTTTATATCATACAAACCAGCATCCAGTCATTGAAGTGAACTGGATTTGAGCTCCGTTTGTTTTTCAGTCACAGGAAATAATGACGCTGTGGATTGTGTGATTGGCGTATTAATTACATTGTAAAAAGAATTCCGATTGAAGTCACCTAAACGTAAATTAATCCAATTGATTTGTCCAATTTATTTGATCTCAACTTTTGGGAGTCAGTACAACTCAAAAAATCCATTGCAATAAATAAACTTGAGATGAGTTGAGATTTTTTACAGCGTAGATTTAAAAAGCACACGGGACGAGCGCACAGAAGTCGATGGCTTTAACAGCCGCTTCTGGATGTCTTAAGCAAAATCAACCAATTACAGAACACTTAGTGCGGCCCGTAATGCGTCCCAGCTGCGGTTACCTGCGACATGACACGGTCACGCTCCGATAGTCTTATTTACCCTAACAGAATAACCGGCTTATTTTAAAGCAATGGCATGTGGGTAATCTCCTGTGGGATGTTTAAAACAAGCGCTTTGTTGCAGTGCTTTTTTCCTTTTCTTGGCCCAAAGACTATGTTGTTGTGGAGACGTGTAGCTTCATACTGTACATCACCAGTTTAGCCTCGTGTTTGTGTGTTCCACATCACATCCTGGATTAAATCCTGGGATAACTCCACCAGCAGCCCTTCAAACGCTCACAACCCCCTCCAGCGAGGGAGATTAAAACGATCCATGTTATAAAGCGTGTGGCCTCCCAGCAGTTAAGTGAGAACATCATGTGTGTTTCCTGAAGGAGGATGAGCTCATTGCTCTGGAATAACTGGGGATCAAACTCCGTCTGTACCCCAATGTACGTGACAAGAAAACAAGTTTGAACAAACCGGGAACGTGTGCTTCGGTGCTGAAATATAACTGAATGCAGAACAGGTGTTGATATGTAAATGTTCATGTTTGTATATTAATCGTGTTAACTTAATATTCTGATGGGGCCTTTTGAGAAATGTTTGACGTGCATTAAAGAAAATTCTGCTTTTCATTACAAATCCAAGCAGAGTTCATGTGTTTTGCTTTAGCGTTTTCTGCCATTTCTATTTGTAGCACTAATCCCCTCGCACGCTACAAATATTGGGTAATATGAGATAAATGCATTAACGTAATGACTCTTAAATGCAGATTATTACGTGCTCTTATTGAGCTCCGCTATTCCTGCAGTGCAACGGTTTCCTCAATTTTCCAGTTACACAATCCAGACCTGGATAATGGTGTGTAATCAAGTAGGAGAAAGAGCGAGCGAGAGACTTGAAATCTGATTTTGTTTTGTGTGTTTTAAATGTTAAACTCACCTTCAGTGTTTGAATTGATCTGGCATCATTCCCAGGGTTTGTTAATCCATTGCTAATGTGTTGTGTGGTTTCTAAAGCATTGCTTAGTGTGTTCTGGATGGTTGCTAAGGTGCTCTTAATGGTTGCTAGGTGGTTAGTAAAAAGGCTACACTTACCTCACTGTAATAATGTGTTTTTTATTGTTCGGATAAATTTAAGGCATTTACATTTATTCATTTGGCAGACGCTTTAATCCAAAGCGACTTTCAATTGAGGAAAACAGCAAGCGATTCGTCAAAGTAAAGCAATATGTGCCCGTAATACAAAGTTTCAGATACGATGTTAAGATGATAAAGCAAACATACAGAGAACATGAAGCATGAGCGATTGTAATATGTTATTGTTTACATTGATGCATTTATAAATCCTTATATCCACATTGACATGCAGTGCATCTTTTTAGATGTCAATATGTGTGTTTTCTGAGAATCGAAACCCATGAACTTTGCGTTGCAAACACGATGATCTACCAGTTGAGCCATACATACAGTGATGCTTGAATTTGCAGCAGTACTAGTTAAAGGGATAATTCAAACAAAATGAAAATTCATGTCATTTCAAACCTGTATTAGTTTCTTCTTCAGGACACAACAAAAGATATTTTCAAGAATGTTGATAACACTGACTTCCATTCTATGAAAACAAATCCACTGAGACATTTCTCAAAATATCTTCACTGCACCGTTAACATGAATCCAGTATTAATGGCTACGAATGAAGTGACCCTCGTGTTGAATCCTGTGAGATTTCTCAGTGTCTCCGGGGAGTTTAACAAGCCCTTGGGTCACATTTGGCTTCTATAATATTATTGTTTGGCCAAAAGAAACCGTTAATCATTTCATGTGCTGGCCTGTTTTGAATGAGAGCTTCTGTAGTTTGGAGTGTTTTCATGACCTGACCGGACTGTTAATGGCGAACCGGGGTTCATGGTTTTTGTTCCCCATGATCTCCGATTGGCCGTCCCTGGAGGGGGACGTTCATGAGCTCACAGAAGAGGAATGCTGTCCTGTAGGTAGGGCCTCACGTGTTCCCGTCACGGCCGTTTGCCGATGATGTCATTTCTAAGAGACTTAGTCGAGAAGCCCTGAAGTTACCACCACAAATGTAAGGCGAGCCTCAATTTTAGTCTTGATTACTGGTTTCCCAATGGAGATATGCAACGAACAAAAGCACAAACACACAAAAACGTTTGTAAGTGGTGTTTACTAGCACAAGCATCACTTATACTGCAGTGAAATACAGTAGATTTGCTAGGGATCATTCACCTAAAAACTATTTCTGTCATCATTTATTCTCTCTCATAAATCTGTATGTGAGTCTTTCTTCAGTGGAACAAAAGAAGATATTTTGAGAAATGTCTTGGTTTTGTGTTCATACTATGAAAGTCAATTATGAACATTTTTCAAAATATCTTCTTTTGTGTTCTGACGAAGAAACTAACTCTTTAATCTCGTCCTGGACCATTTCTGCATTTCTTATGACATTGAACAATGAAAATATTGTTTTTGCTCGGGTGTCATTTTTGCTTCAAAACATAAGAGAGTTGTTCTAGTTTTTCTCAATTTTCAGTTTTATTCATATTTTAAATTTTGTTCTAGTTTATTTTTTCATAGTTTATGTGCTTTTGTCATTTTATTTATTTGCTTTGTATAACTTAAATATTTTATTTGAGTTTTTATATTACATTTTCATTTTATTATATTTTCATTTAGTGCCTCATCATAAATTTGTTCATTTCTAAGTTTCAAAGAATATTTAGTCCAATATGTAATTCGATTTTAATAATATTTTCTGTGAACCATAATAATAATAATAATAATCAATAGAAGAAGGCTGACTTCTCTCACATGCATCTCTCCGTCAGATCCAGTTTCATGATTTTCTTTGCGTCTGCATTTTAACATCTGACAGTTTTAAAGATGATGAGCCTCAATTTGCAAGTTTTACTGCTTTTTCTTCTCCATTGCCTCTCCATACTTAAAATTACATGTTATAAAAATGACGAACCGTTCATTTACTGTAGATTTGTGCTTGTATTTTGTACGTTTAGGCCGGTTCAAACAGGTTTGTCTGTTTCAGTCCATAAATAACATTATAATAATTATAAAAGGATCTTAATGAATTAAATTGCTCGAGTTGGCCCGTCCGGATGTCTTCAGCAGAGATTCGTAATAGTTACCAGAACAACAAAGGCTTGTGCTTCTATAGTTTGGATTTGATTTTTCTCCATCTGTGGGTCATGACATCATCCATGAGGTCATGAGCGGAGCCGCAGGATATGACAGGCATCCGTAATGCTGCGTTTTAACCCCAAATTAAGGTCCGAAGTCAAGGCGGGCTCTCGGGGGTATCCCAGGTGTTTTTTGATAAATGGAGTGTGATCGAAACCTCGGCTCGTATCCTAAGCGAAATGAGAGTTTTCTGTCGTCTTTATTTATAGATCTGCTGTAAGGAAACAAACGTCTCTGTGATGATACATTCAACAACATTTAATCTCTGTGATGTGTCTCCACTGAAAAAGCTTTTCTGAGTTTTGCATGTTACTTTATTATTTATTATTCATAAAGTAACATTTGCTGAATTGCATTGATTTCTTGTAAATGTAATGTGCATTTGAAACTATATTAAACATCAACTCTGTCGGGAAGATATGTCTTTTGTTTTAAACAAGCGCTGATGTTGTTTACAGTGTACAGGTGCATCCACTTCCTTGTTTTTATTTCTTCCTGGGATTCAGTGCTTTTCTTTGTGCATGTCCTCTGCGTGGATAAGAGATTTTTCCTACACGTGCTGTAGGAGTCCGAACACATTCTTGGCTTTATCGTGATGCTCTTTGGTTTATGGGATTATTTTGCTCAAGTAAATGTATTCTTGTACAGTAGCATGTGTAAAAGAAATCAATTCACAGAGACAGATTTGTGAGGAATGTGATTGAAGAAGTGCATAAAGTTTGAAGAGGATTATTGTAAAGTGATGGTTTGATATAGAAGTTATCTCATGTCAGACTGCAGGTTTGTACTCGGTTCATTGATGTTCTCGTTTACAGAGAAAAACTTGAACATGACAAACCACATGCGCAAGAATATCTCATGCTCTCGGTTTCTGTCCGTCTCTCTGTCTCTGTCTCTGTCTTTGTCTCTTTCTGTCCATCTCGCTCTCGGTCCCTTTCTTTCACTATTGTGTTTTGATGAGGTCTTGACTCCTGAGGTCTTCTCTCCATCATCTTTGGACCACTAGAAGAAGTTCATTCTTAAAGTGATGCCATAGAACATCCGATGAACCTTTCTGTCTCACAAAAGGTTCTTTAGATTTCTAAAAAGGAAAGAGATGATTCTTTAAAGAACCTTTGACTGAATTTTGTTTTTTAATGATGCTTTTATGGCATCGCTGTGAAGAACATTCAAAGCGCCTTTATTTTTAAGAGTGTTAGATCTCGTAAATCAGATTTATTTTATTCTTGAAGTAGAAACACTTTTCAAACCCTGTGATGTTTGTCTTTAATATGGGTTTAAACTGAAACCACCGGTGATGGGCATCACGTGTCATTCACGAAGTTAATGTGTTTTAATATAGAACTGTGCAGAATTTGTTAAATGAAATATTTTGGCCATTTTAACATCAATCTGTTCCACAGAATTCCTCTGTTTTTGCATTACGTAGGGTTTATCGTATGCGTTTTTTATATACATTTTTAATTTGTTGAACTCCGTTTGTCTCGTGATCATTTTTTCCTCTTTAATTTGTGGTTTCAGAGGCTTTTGTGTTCCCTTTGGCTTGATCTTTCATCACGGTCACATCGTGTGTCATTACACAACATCTGTGTGTTTCTCTTGCTCTAATAAAACTGCGTGTCTTTCAGTGACTCTTCACCTGGAGAAGATTTGACTCGTGTCTTGAGGCGCAGGTGTGCTTTTACCTATCACCAGCACACACATCCACACTCGCAGCAGCGTGACACAGCAGAGGAAATCCAGCTCTTGAGTTTGCAGAACTTCATTCTGATCTTTAGTTTGTTGGTTCCTGTCTGAAGTGCCTCGGGTCTTCAGCAGGTCCGCTGGTGGTTGTGTTTTGGTGATATGGGATGGATTGTGTACACACACTTCCTCCAGTATTGTTGTTTTTCTGTTTGCTTTGTTTCTATAGTAACACACACACACTCCTTACAGTCATTACCTGATAACCTCTCACCGCCATACCAGAACTTTATTCATCCAATAATATATTTGTTTTTCCATTTAGGATGATCTTTCTGGCACAGTTTTACTGAAATTCTAATCATTTTAAACCTTTCAAGACTCTAATTGTGGTGATTTACTAAATATATTTTCACAAGAATAGTTTTATTAAAAGTACTATACAGAAATATTATTAAATGTACAAACTAAAACCATACCCGATACTAAGCTCATGTACTCGTAAAAGTACATCATGTGACATAACTGACTGAAATTTGTGCATTGAAAGTTTGTGTCAAGCACATAAAATTATTTTTTCTTCATAATTTCTTTGAGGTGAAGTTGTAATGAAGTTATTCTCTTATTAGTCTCACTTTGTTGTGCTTGGAAAATTGACACCTCACCAAAAAATACAGGGATCGGCGAGTACCAGAAATAAAATATCGGTCTTTAAAAATGTTATCAGTGCATCCCTAGTCCTTTCCTACCACTTATTTTTTGCTAGGTGTTATTTATATACAGCATATAAGTTTTAGATTTTTGGGGGCATTTTTGCCTTTATTATAGGACAGTTAAGACAGGAAGCGAAGTTGGAGAGAGAAGGGGGTGGGATCGGGAAAGGACCACGAGATGGGAATTGAACCTGGCTCCCCCGATGTCGGAGCACTTGCCCACAAGGCTGTCGGCTCCGACAGCATATAAGGTTTGATGTGTGTATTGTTTGTGATATGTGACTAAAAACTAAAATAAAAAAATATTTTTTATTGCTTCAGAATTTCAAAGCAAAAATTTGTTATATTCATGCACAAAATATATATATTTTGATTTTGTGAAAAACAAGACTTGGACATGTTGATAGATTTGAAGTTGATTTCACAAAACCTTTGTCATCTTCAACACTCAAGCATCTAATATTTGGTTTGGTCAGACATGCAAGAGATTTTCTGGATATTTCTGTCTTTCTGTAGTGTGATGCTCTACAAAGTTGAAATGGATTTCCAGATGCACATCTTGTGTTATAAGACACAGATTCATCTGATCTCATGTCATAAATGAACATTTCTGGTCTGTTGATCATCCAGGATTATTTTCCTATATGCCGGTGGAATATAATTGAGCAATTCTTTATCATGTTAAATGACAGAAGTGTTTCCCATGTGTCCTGCAGAAGATCTGTGAACTGTTGAAAAGTCTTTCTGCAGATCTGTTGTATGGAAAGATCTGTGCAGTCCTGTGGGATTGTGGGTAAACCTTCACCGCACGTGTGTCTGTCTTGAGAAAGTGGTTGGCGTAATGGTTCGTTGGGTTTAGGAGACCTGCCCGAACGGAGGAAATCTGCCTCTTATTCTCTCCTAATCTCATGAAAGCAGAGCCTCCGGGGACACGCCAGCGAAGGAAAGAATGAAATAATGGAGCGATGATTTACACACACATCCTTTTATTTCATATATCCTTACCACCTTTATACAGTACAGTCTGAAGTTTTTTCCAATTTCTCCCTCTATTATTTCTCTAAATCTTTTACAATCCACATTTTTAGCCAGTTTTGTTTCTTGTTTTTAATATGAGATACTGTAATGTTCTTGATTTAGGATTTAATGTTTTTCTTTACTTTTAAAACACGGTTCATTTGATTCTCACAGATTTGACTTTCAGAATGACGCTGTGTGTAATGTTGGGGTGGATCGAGCTACATCTGGTCAGATCGAAATTCAGTTTCATAAGCTTTGTTCATGTATCTAGGACAGTTTCCAAGGTTATATCAATAATAATAATAATACTAACCCATGAGCTTGTTCAGTCCTGGCGTTTATACAGTAACATTTGACAAAATCTAATGAGCTACACTTTTGTCCTGAAGAGGAACTACAGTGTTGTTCTTTGAACATTGTTTTTATAAAAATGCAGATTTTTCATTTTAATTATTTGTTTTGAAAACATGTAGATGACATTCCCTGTTGCCCCATTTATTAACCAATAAACCTTATATGATTTAATTATATAGAGACTAGAAAATGTTGGCTTGTTTCAACTCATGGTTGAGTAAAATATGGAAAAACTCAACCATTGGGTTTAACCTGACTTGAACATTTTTGCCCAAATGAAAAATACTTCAGTATACTATAGCTTATTTACTCCTTAACTATAGTAAGACGCCTAAATACTACAGGGTTTTTGAAATCTATAAAAAATATCCATAAAAAATATAACTATGTTAATATAAACTCTCCAATGAATTTTCTTTACATTTATGCATTTGGCAGACGCTTTTATCCAAAGCAACTTACATTGTATTATACTATACATCTACTTAAATTTAAGATTTTTTTACTTTACTAGTACATTTACTTTAATAAAGGAATATAATATACTATAGTTTGTTCATGTGGGTGCGTCATAGTTCATTTAAGTTAACCGGACTTTTATTTTGACGGGTTGTCGCGAAGACGAAATCATATTCCTAATATTTGACCCAACATTGGGTTAAAACAACCCAGCTTTTTTGAATATTCGTTCTGGGTCACTTTGTATGATGTCTTTGATTCTTGGTTGATTCTGTTTCTCTGCTTCATTTATTTTTGCAGTCATGGGTGTGATCAGTGTTTTCTTGTAGTTTTTAGTGATGCTTTAGGGATGTGTTTGTATCCGAGACTGATCCACAGGGTGTAGTAAGATGGTGATGGCTCGTATTTTGTGGTAATTGGATTATGTCAGTGTTTGGACAAAACGTTGGACACCTTTAGCAATCCCTGTTTGGATTTCTCCTCCAGTTGGAATCCGTCTCTTCGGTGTAAATATTACGACTTTCATGATCAACTTACAAATGAGAAAATGTTCTGGTGTTTATGTGGATTTGGTGACTGGATACTGTTAAAAAGTCATGTTGGAAGTGCTGCAGATGTTCTTCAGACCGTGCCGTGTTCCCCAGTGATTTCTCAGCTGACTGGCCCCGCTGATGTTTCCATGACTTTATTTTGTAGGGAAAGACCTTTGCGTCATTTCTGGGACTGGAACAAACTGGCAACCTCTCTATATTCTCATACTGTGACTCGGATGCCAACCGGGTCATTGGGATTTTATTTTCTTCAAAGTGCAAAAATGTATTCCATGTGGCGTTTATAAGCAACTTTCCAAAACGTGTTCATGCGGGAGCCAGTTTGATCAAGTTCCTGCTGTCATGGGAACCTTTATTCTCCTCTCCATGAATGCAGACGGTCTATTGTTGAGCCGGTCCCCTCGTGCGCGCGGGGGGGGGTATATCCTTATGGAGATCTCATTAAACGGGAGGTTTGGATCTCATGAATTATGTTGTGTCCAGCGATGCACTGAATCCCTGCTTGGCACCGGGTCCTCTCAAAGCCTGCCAGAACATTCCTCACGTCTGGTCCGTACCGGTGGAGGCCGTGAGCTGATCCACACCAGCGTTCACTGGGTCACGCCTGATTTTCTCCCCCACTTACTGTCAGCTTGATTTGTATACAATGTTCATGTATAAAGTTACATTTCTTTACTTTTGTAAAGTTTAGTGTTGGGACGCTTGACTTTGAAAAACGTTTATAAAGCCATGTGTGATGTCCAGTCTTGTGTTTGTGGAGTAATAGTTCAGAATCTCACCGGGCAAGTTAAACTGTGCCTTAACCAAATGGATTATTCATGTAGAAAAGTGTTTGCATCTGCGTTTGTGGATGTGTGTGAACTACAGTTCTGGCCTTTGGGAGAATTCATTCAGTTCACTAAAACAAATGTGACTTTCCTGTGCAATGAGAGAGAGAGAGCACTATTGTTTTAAAGGTGCTGTGTGTGATATTCAGAATCAGGAGGATATATTGACAGAAATGCAATATGATATACATAACTATGTGTTACATAATGAAGCGTTGTGGTTTTTTTATCTTACTTATGCCTTGGGACCCCTTACATGGGATTGTTTCTTCAGGAGCTCTAAATGGACAAACTGCTCTACAGAACGCGTTTCGTAAATACTTAATACTTGCTTTGAAAGTGAGCCGTTAGTAGCAATTCGCAACCTCACTGCTAGATGCCGCTAAAATCACTCCTTTGAGTTTACTCAAAAATAACAATATTTATTCACTCTCGTGTGGTTGTAAACCTATATTTGACTCTTTCTTCAGTGAAACACACAAGTCAGTTTGGTGGTGTTTTATTATCAACATTCTTCAAAATATCTGAACAATGACTTGTTGTGAGTTTTACTATTTCAAAAGTGTTTAAGGCCATACGTAGCATTTCAGCAACGACTTCGAAACACATCATATATTCAGTAAACTGCTCCATCCATTAGCCGCTCTGGAATGTCACATCTGTTATGAGAATAAAGACTGAATGATGTGATCTTCTGATCTTGACTTGTGTGTTCAAGTTTAGCGGAGCTCCTGAATGTTCTGTAGTGAGCTGGAGGATGTTTGTGCTGATAATACACGGCCGTGTGCATGCGTGTGTTTGTCTAACACACACCCTTTCTCACATGTGCTTCTGTGTCTCAGTGTTCACAATCACTAACATCTGTCCATTCCTCCTGGAAACATTTCCTTTGTCTCAAACTGAATCACTTTCTGCGTTTTCACTCTTGAATTATCACCTTGTTTCCCTGATAGCCGAGCGTGTGACGGATGTGTTGAATGTTTGTTTTCAGCGGTTATAAAGTTGAGTTAACTTATTTCCTTTTACTTGAATGAATGTTGCTGAAATCTTTCTTTAATGGGTGTGACGTTGATCTAATAGCGTTTACTGGTACAGTCGAGCACTACAGAAGTTAAATGTCCAGATAAAATACTGAGTCATTCACGAACACATCACTCCACCCAGTTTATTCTTCATTTATTGCTTGTGTTTGCTCGAGTCGGACGTGGTGTTTTCTCAAGCAGACTTATTGATTTTATTCATTAATGTGTGTAGAGATTTGAACAGCTTGCCATATCTTGAGACCAGAGATTTTGCAGTGAGTGCTTTTGAAACACCAAAGCATTGTGGGCAATAATGTTTTGTTTTGTCAGAAAATGTGTAGATCTAGTTTGTGTTATTCTTTGTAATGTAGATTCAAACCTAGGCCCCTCATAAAAGCACCAAAGTCTCCACTACACCATAACATGACCATTACAAAGTGTGATTTTGAATCTTTTATTCTTGTGTCCAACAGACAGCAAAGCCATCGTGGATGGCAATCTGAAGTTGATCCTGGGTCTGGTGTGGACCCTCATTCTCCATTACTCCATCTCCATGCCCGTGTGGGAGGATGAGGACGACGACGAAGCCAAAAAACAGACGCCCAAGCAGAGATTGCTCGGCTGGATCCAGAACAAAGTGCCCGATCTTCCCATCACTAACTTCAGTCAGGACTGGAGCAACGGCAGGGCTCTGGGTGCTCTTGTGGATAGCTGTGCTCCAGGTGAGATTTTGGGCCGCGTTTCACTTGGAACGGTTTGTGTGTGTGAAGGTGTTAGTATGCAAAACATTTTATTTGTGCAGACGTTGTTGTTCGGACAGCTGGGCTGCTGGGTTTGTTTGGTTCAAGTTTGTGTGGAGATGCTGAGTTGAGCAGAAAACAGCTGTGAGACTCAAAACTGTACAAGTGCTTCTGTTCTGTTTCAATCATGAATGTTTTATCATTTCTAATTTAGTGGCCAGGTTTAGTGCAGTGTTGTCTTCCTCTCTGGAGCTTTTTAATGTGCTTTAGATACTCGTGTTGTAATGCAGGGCTTTCAAACTGGGATCCACAGAAAATTTCAGAGAAATAAAGACGAAGCCAAATTTAGCAAATAATGTTTACAATAATGAATAATGTTTCATATCCAATTCTAAATAAATATATTTTTTGCTACATATATACTGCAGAATTGTTCATATTTGTTTTTTTCTTCACTCACTGGGGTTTGTATTCTTTGTAAAGCTGCTATAAGACAAGAAATAATACAAGAAATACATTTGAATAAATTTAAATAAATGTAAATGTTAGATAAATAAAATAATAGTAATAGTACATAAAATAAAATAAAATAATAAATAAAAAAACTTAATTAAAATATATATTTGTGCTTTAATGTTCACTACTTTTATATGCACGAAAACATTTTATTTTATTGTACCGTTTATACACACAATATAGTTGTTTGCATTTCTAGTTTTACGTAAACTGTATTTTAGTTGGCTTTGCACAATATGAAATTTCATTTAGTGTACAGAATGGAAAGTTTAATTCTAAACAAATGTTTAATAAACTTTAATGTTGCATTGCTTATACTTACTAAATGTGGGTGTACAAAATAAAATCCAGTTGGTTTTATAGTCATACATATTAAATGTAATTATTGCATGTTACTAAACTTTTTAAATTGCTCTATTTCTGTGTCGTCAGTCCTGAAATAACTCAGTTTTATGTTTTTAAGGACTGTGTCCTGACTGGGAGATCTGGGATGCACAGAAGCCGGTGAAAAACGCCACAGAGGCGATGCAGCTCGCTGATGACTGGCTCGGGATTCCACAGGTGAGACCTTTGAGACGCTCGTGAGCTCAGAATGAGATTACAATAAATCACCATAGACACGTCACAAGGCGTTTAAACATTAAACAAGTCCAATTTAAAGCTCATCTTTCATGCTATTGTGTAAATATCAAGCCGAGATAAGATTGAGGTGGGTGTTGAGTTATTATAAAGCTCATGTGTTTGAACAGTATGGACTGAATAGAAATGACCACAATGGAAATGTGTCGACCTCCTATAAGACAAACACAGATGATATGATACTGAACACACCTGAATCACGCCTCGGCAAACACACACACGTGTTCTCTGATAAACTTGAACAACTTCATTCAGATACACATCACAAATTTCATGTGTGTTTTAAACAAAACCATTTCAAGTTCAAAGTTTAGACACTGGACGTGTCATGTATTTGTGAAGTTATGACCAAAGGAAGTCTCACGGCCACACTAAAATACTTCCACATATTATTCCCTATTAAAATTTGTTTAAACATTTAATGCTGCTGGCATGTTTGTGCATCAGTTTTTAATATGCGGTTATAAAACGCTATTCAATCATGTTTATATAAAAGCAAAGTCTGTCTATACCGCTGTTGAGTTTTTAGCTCTTGAGTTTGGGCCAGTATTACCTGTTTGTCCACGCATCTTATTTATTGTATTTTTTAATATCACTAAATTACTTGTGTAATAACTTGAAAAAGTCTTCTCACACGGTTTCTGTTTGCAGGTTATCGCTCCCGAGGAGATCATTGACCCCAGCGTGGACGAGCAGTCCGTCATGACGTATTTGTCCCAGTTCCCTAAAGCCAAACTCAAACCTGGAGCTCCTCTGAAACCCAAACTGAACCCCAAAAAGGCCCGTGCGTACGGTCCAGGTGAGAGCCGCGTCATCGGTGAAACTGAACTGTTGTTGTGTTTACAACAACTTGAATCCGTTTTTTCCTCTGCTCATGTGGATTTTTTGAATGCATATCACAGATGACAGATTTCCAAAGCCTTTTGGGAAGCGTTTCACCGTATTAATTTGTTCCCGTTTCTGTTGTCAGGTATCGAGCCGACAGGTAACCGGGTGATGCGTCCGGCCATGTTCACGGTGGACACGTACAGCGCGGGTCAGGGACAGGTGACGGTCTATGTTGAAGACCCAGAAGGCCTTAGAGAGGAGATTAAACCCGTGCTGAATGAAAGCAAGAAGACTTACAGCGTCACCTACATCCCACAGGTCATGGGACCTCACAAGGTCAGAATAACACCACTGTCACTTTAAATATTAAATAACATTAAATACTGTCATTATAAATATACAGCTGTGGGAAAAAGGAAGAGATCACTCCAGTTTTATCTTTAAATGGCATTTCCTCGTGTATTGTGTAATATTTTAACAGAAACAAACCCGAAGAATGACAGCAATGTGAGAGTCTGAGAAACATATTTTTTTATTCCATCATATATTCATTTTATAACTGATCCTAAAATGCATGTAAAAACATTAGTATTGTGTATTCTTTTTTTATTTTTCTGCAAATACATTTTGATTTTGGACGAAATATTTTCAATCGTTTACAGAATGAAACAAAAAAATCACGATTTTACATTAAAAAAACACATCATATTTTTGGAGTGCTGTCTTCATTTACATTTTGTCCACAGTTATATACTTTGGCATGCTTGAGTTACATCATCATATTGGTGTGTGTGTGTGTAAATGCGATGGACTTTTGTATAAATACAGAAAGACTTTTCCATGAATTCTTTGTTTCCGTGAAATATGGACTCATGGTGTTATGTTTGTGGGCAGGTCACTGTGATTTTCGCCGGCCAGCAAATTCCAAAGAGTCCGTTCGAGGTGAATGTGGATAAAGCGCAGGGAGACCCTACAAAAGTGACGGCTAAAGGCCCAGGACTGGAGCCATTGGGCAACGTCGCCAATAAACCCACGTACTTTGACATCTACACTGCGGGTGTGAAACACGTCATCAGATCGACAATGCAAAATATTATTTTTTTTACCTGTGCAAAAATACAATATAACCAAATATAATTCCAAATCCAACACCTACAGTCAGAGAGGGAGAATTTAATTTAATATCCTAAACCTGACCCTTAACTTCGGAAATGTTTTTGTAAATGTTTTTCACAGGAGCTGGGGTGGGCGACGTGACGGCTGTTATTAAAGACCCGCTCAACAAGAACACAGCTGAGGTGGTGATGGAAGACAAGGGTGAAAGCGTGTACCGCTGCACCTACCGACCCATACAGGCTGGACCTCACATCATCAACATCATGTTTGGAGGCATCGCTATTCCCAAGAGTCCTTTCACTGTCAACATCGGTCCAGGTAACTGAAGAAGCTGACAGCTCGGAGGATGCTGGGAAATGTGACGTGCATATTTAATGAAGTACAACCGAGAGCGCTTTATTAGTGCACGTCATGAATAATTGGTGTGAAGTCAGCCGGTCGGACACGTGCGTGTTGGATGTTACGGCTCCATGTGGACTAATAGAGAGAGACACTCGCTATAAATGAAGCTGCGGTGTACCAGAGCGCTTGTTTGTGGTGTTTGTCTTGCTCCCAGATTCTTTAAACGCGGCTCGTGGTAAAGTTAAGCTCAAAATCCATTTCCGCATCTTGACGGTTTTAGATTTTTAATTCTAACGCTGTTAGATTTTGAGCTTTATATGCTCAAAAATGTATATGCTTGCTTGTATATTCAGAAGTCCTTATTTCTCAGAGTAGGCTACAAAAAACTATTTTCACCCACTGAATTCCTTTTCTCTGAGATGACTTTTCCAAACCAGGTAGTGTGAGCAATTCAGTCTTAACAGAAATAGACTTCCTGAATAGTAGTTAAACGCAGTCGTGCTGGTGGATAACAGGATTGTTTTTATTCTTAACGGTGAGCACATTATATTCTCTAAAATCATTTCGCCTCTTGCTACACGTCGAAACATCATTTCCTTTTTAAATCATCTCATATTTAAGCGAGTGCATCATAGATAAAGAAAAACAGTGGTTTGAATGTTGATGCTGTGGTGTGGCGGACGTCTGGTGCTCATCTGGAGGATTCAGGTTTAGGGGCGAAACCAGTTTTTTGTCAAATTCTCCTTCACATGTTAATGCATTAACAGTATAGCTTTACTGCTCTCTCAGGATTCATTTTTATCACTCGTGTCACATTTGTAATGTTTAAAGCAAATGTGGTGAGCAGGTTATGATGGAACCAGAACTACTGAACAAGGCCACATGTGCCGTAAACCAAAATCGGGCCCGAAGGAAAGCGGCTCATGCATTTCAACAAATATTTTAAGTTTTACAGCAAGAAATAAACTTCTTTCAAAAGCAAATCGACAGGTTTCATAAATCTGTTATATCCCGTCTATAACCCATTGGGGAACGGTTCACAATTCTGAATAAAAAGGAGAATTTTGTAAATGATTATAAATGAAAATACTTTAATTGCCTCCGGAATAATGATGTATTTTGATCACAACATGCAGTGGATTATCTTTCATCTTAATTTAATTTATGCACATGGTTAATTTAATCGCTTGTTTCGTGTGTGTTGCAGCATCTGTTCCCAGCGCGTGCCGTGCCACCGGACGAGGTTTACAGCCCAAAGGTGTCAGAGTTCGACAGGTGGCAGATTTTAAGGTGGACACTCGTAACGCTGGAAGTGGAGACATTAAGGTCACTGTCAAAGGACCCAGTAAGTCACCTTGAGCTAAACCAGTTTAGTCCTTCAACATTTTCTCTTTTATGAGCGCTCAGATTTCACATTACTAAATGACACGACGTTTTTAGGAATACACAGTTTATACGCACAGTTTTCGCTTATTTCCTGCTCAAAGCTACAGTCTGTTTTTGGTTAGAAATAAATAAAACCAGTTATTGAGTGAGGACATCTCTTCCCCGCTTCCCAAAGTTCTGGATTGGGGGTTTTAATAAAGCTTTCTTTTAAATAGTTTAACACCCAATGATTGAATCATGTTTGTAATGAGTTGCATCATTCATCACTTTCAGAAGGCCTGGAGGAGCCCGTAAAACAGAAAGACGCCTCCGACGGAGTTTACTCTTACGAGTACTATCCACACACACCTGGTAAATACACGGTCACCATCACCTGGGGCGGACAGCACATTCCCAAGAGGTGAGCATTTCCTCCACCAATCCATTTCCAAACCGGTTGAAACCAAACGTCTCGCTATCGGCTCCAGATGTCGTGTGTTTCTTTCCATCAGCGTTCTTCAGCGAGATAAATCTGATCAGGAGTGTTTAGTTATAAAAGCATAGGCGTTTATAAACAGATGAGGTTTGGCGTACACTTGTGCATCTGCTGTAAGTCAAAACAGGCTATGTTGTTGATGCTTCGTGCATGTTCGGCGTGGTGTCGAAAGCGTTTGAGTTCAATTTGTTCACCATCATTAGGGAATTTATCTCGTCCGTCCATCTGAAATGCTTTAGCGCCGGGTTTAAAATGTAGGTCACGTCCACTGCCAAGACGGCTTATTAATGTGTAACTGTTGGCTTTAAAAATCAAGAGTCCGGTGGCTCTGAAAGACGGCTTTGGAAAGAAGCATGACATCATGCTCTCCGGTGTGAGAGAGAGTTTGGAGACGTCGCTGGGGACCACCGGGAAGCAGACGTGCCGGTGTGTGCGCACGTTTAATCGCATTCGAGCAACCTGATGAGTGAAGAGCGTTTAGTGTAAACGTCTTATTTGACAGACGACGGAACGGAAACGATTGCCGTGTTTTCGGTTTGATTTGTGTCCTCGTAGCGTGCGTTCATGTGTTTTACAGGAGTTAAACCAAAAATGCTCCTCTCATGGGAATGTTCCCTTATTTGGTGTTTTTAACATTTTTAAGGTTTTATAAGATGTTGTGGTGTGTGGCCCGAGGTTGTGTTGATCGCATGCGTGGGACGTCGGCCAATCAGATCGCTGCTCTGTCGGAGACAAAATGGCTTTGTGAAAGAGACCCAGGGATGCATTCACACAATCGGCCTCCTGTTCACCAAAATCTCAACCCTGCGAGGGGGAAGCGAGCCGTACGTGACCCCTGTTAAAGTGAAATATTGGCCCTGCTGTGGTTATTAACACAAACTCTTTCTGATGAGATGTTTCCTGTACGGCAGCGTCACACGGGAGATTTATACTGCCGGCTGATAGTCGAAATGGAAACTGGCGCTGTATGACATACGTTTAAAGAGTTTATTCAAGATGTTTAGCTGTATAGTGGTTTGACATGTCATGGATGAATCGAATCATAAAACAATGTCATTCCACAACCAGTTTAAAGTCATAAATGTGATGAAAAAGTGACTTCTGACTTTCATGTTTATTTTTTATATACTGTAGGTCTCATCCTGTAATGTGATTTACTGCACTGACGTTGTGTTTTCTCTTGTTCAGTCCTTTTGATGTTCACGTGGGCTCTGAAGCCGGACCGCAGAAGATCCGTGCGTGGGGTCCGGGTCTGGAGGCGGGCGTTGCGGGACACTCCGCAGACTTTGTGGCTGAATCCATCGGGACTGATGTTGGAGTGCTTGGTGAGCATCGCCGTTGTTTCACATTTGATGTTTTATAGTAAATGAATGTATTTTTGATTTGATTATAACATTTAATAATAATGATATTTTGTTTCATTTGTGAACAGGTTTTGCCATCGAGGGTCCGTCTCAGGCCCGGATCGAGTGTGAAGATCAGAACGACGGCTCGTGTAACGTGCGTTACTGGCCCACAGAGCCGGGCGAGTACGCCGTCCACGTCATGTGTGATGATGAAGATATTGAAGATAGTCCCTTCATGGCCATCATCGTCCCTGATAACAAAACCAACAACCCTGGACAGGTATCAGATACACGGTTAGAGTAGTGAATAACATACTGGTGACATTTCATAGCAAAAAAACAATTTCATGTTGTGTTGTGTAGGTGCGGGCTTATGGACCAGGCCTGGAGAAGTCCGGCTGTATCATAAACAAGCCGGCTGAGTTCACCGTCGACGCTAAAGACGCTGGACATGGACCATTGAAAATCATCGCACAGGTTCGTCATCTTACATCAAATGCGAGGGAAACCCAAAACCTTCGTTTTTTTTTACTTGTGTTTTTTATTTCCCCAGGGCGCTGATGGTGCACCCGTCGACGTGAAGGTGAGAAGCAAAGGAGAGAACGTCTACTCCTGCTCGTACACACCGACTTCAGCCGTCAAACACACGCTGGCTGTGACGTGGGGAGGGGTCAGTGTACCCAACAGCCCCTTCAGGGTAAGAGCATCAGAGTCAGAGGTCATACGTGTTAATTCCAGCACACTTCAGTCACAGGTGAATGAGGATTTAATCACATTTACAGAAGCTGACACTTTAAACACTGCCAACACCATCAAATATAAACCCATCATTATCATCACCACCTCCACTATGGAGCGCCGCTGTCAAATCATTTCCCAGGGTTCATTCTGATAAACGCTCCGTATGATACGAGAGCATCGTTTTTTTAATAAAGACAGATCAGCACATACATGAATGATTTAAGCTAAAGACACGTGATGTTTCGTTCAAATCGGTTTTATGTTTATGATCTTTGCATGTTTCTTAGGATTGAGTATTATGATTTAAAGCACTGTCATATTTTTATATTTGCATAATGACAATCAAATGTTTTTTGTTTGTTAAATCAGTAATTCACCACAAATGAAGATTTTTTTCTTATGTTCATAATTTTTTTAAAATTAATATTTATCTATTAATTGAGCTGATTTTGCTCCTTTTTGTATGAGGACTGTCGTAATTTCTTGTCTCCAAAAAAGAATCGAGTTGCATTTGAAATATTTTATCTGTAACATTGTATCAGTTTTTATATTTCAAGCATTGTATCTGCACATAGTGTTATAATAATGTTCCAAATCTCCTTTGATGTCAGTATCATTTAATTTTTTAGAGTATAAATCACAATATCATCAGTATGCAATTGTGTCAACATGACAAAAGCACTGGATACTGTTGTGTTTTTACAATGTTGTGTTGTATTGTTTGTGTTCTTGAGTTGCTTTTTTCCAGAAGTCGGAATGAAGTGAGAAATCATATTACACTTTTAATATTTATATCAATACAAATGAAGGACCAAAAACGGTTTCTACTCAGTAGATGGAGAAATAAAATCGTGTTAGACGCATCAGAAAGTATTGTACGTTGAAGCACACGTACGTGTGTGTGGTCTGTAGAGTCATTTCACAAACCACTTAGTGTTTTTTTATGACTGATTATACAAACTTTATATTTCACAGAAATATTACTCAAGACTCTGGAAAAATGCAGCGTTTCAACTAATTACTAACATGTTTACATTTGGAAAAGAAGCAAAGTGAATTTTCTGAATGCATTTCAGTGTTTGATTCATGACTGAATTCATGTGATTATACAAATGTCACATTCAATAAATGTTAACACTTCAGTGTGCGTTGAATGTTTGTCGTTGTGTGTTTTGTGCCTTTGAGTGTTTCATTTGCTGGAAACTGAAGTGGAAATGTGTGTTTTATATTAAAGTTGACTAATAATACTAACTCTGTATATTCTTCAAATGTGCGTCAGTTTGTTTTGTCTTTAGTAGTTTAGTTAAAGTGTGTTCATGTTTAGTGTCATTAACATTCTGAAGACTTTCTTCCTCAGGTGAATGTTGGGAAGGGAAGTCATCCACACAAAGTGAAAGTGTTCGGTCCAGGTGTGGAGAAAACCGGATTGAAATCTCAAGAGCCGACACACTTCACCGTGGACTGTACGGAAGCCGGTGAAGGTAAAACACGCTCACACCTGTTCTCTCTTTATCCAAAATGTGTGACGTTACACACAGTTTGTGTTTTGTGGTGTTGTTTCAGGCGACGTCAGCGTTGGAATCAAATGTGACGCAAAAGTAATAAGTGACAAGGAGGAGGATGTTGATTTTGACATCATTCCCAATGCGAATGACACCATCACTGTCAAATACATTCCTCCTGCCGCCGGACGCTTCACGATCAAAGTCCTTTTCGCCGATCAGGTGAGTCATTTTTTTCTTTCCACAAAGATTTATCAATCTTTATGGAGGTTTGATTTATAAATGCATCTTTTCAGGAAATTCCTGTGAGTCCGTTCCGTGTTAAAGTGGATCCTTCGCATGACGCGTCCAAAGTGAAAGCGGAGGGACCAGGACTCGCTCGAGCAGGTTTGTCTTTAGTTTGGATTTGATGACAAACGGTTTGATGTTTAACTCATTGAACTCTTCATCAGGCGTGGAAAGCGGAAAGCCGACTCACTTCACGGTTTACACCAAAGGAGCGGGCAAAGCTCCTGTGGATGTGCAGTTTTCCGGCCCTAGTAAAGGACAACCCGTCCAAGACTTTGACGTCATTGACAACTATGACTATTCGCACACTGTGAAGTACACACCGGTCCAACAGGTGGGTTCAGCTAGATTGTAGTATTGATGAATTGGAGTTCAAATCTCTCAGTATTTGTCATCTGGTGCTATTATTTGTGCTTTTCAACACCAACGCAGGGAGAGATGGTGATAACCGTGACCTTCGGCGGTGACCCTATTTCCAAAAGCCCCTTCGCTGTGGGTGTCGCTGCGCCGCTCGACCTCAGTAAAGTCAAAGTGGACGGCCTGGAAAGTCGTAAGTACTCATTCAGTTACATTATATATATATAATATTGGAAAAGTTGACTTTTTTTATGTCGCCTTCATGTCCTCCCAGGCGTTCATGACTTTCTTTTAGTTTAACAGAAACATTAATATAATGTAATGGTCAAATGGCTCCAATGGGTTAATGGAGCCATTTGTTTTCTGAAGAGAAATGATAGTTTTGTAAAAGAAAAACATTCATATTTTAAGCTTTATTTATTTATTTATTTATTTATTAGTGATGAGTCTATATGAGCATGTAGTCATGGAAGTTATTCTGTGCATAAATATGGCGGCACATCGCCGATACCCCAATAACTTTCTTGTGAAAAAAGACCCAACGTGATTCAAAGTTATTAATGTGCTGCCATATTTTAACCTTCCATGAAAATGCAACGTATCACTAAATCTCTAAATATTAACGTTTTCCTCTTGCAAACTTCAGTAAACATTTATATATAGACCATCAAACGATTCTCATACGGATCATTGGATTTCCAAATCTCTACTTCTGTGACATCATTTTATATTATATGACATCATATAATATAAACCCCTCTGATGGTTTTTTATTGTAGGGGTGCAGGTCGCTCAGGACCAGGAGTTTGTCGTAGGCACAAGAGGAGCAGGTGGACAGGGTAAACTGGAAGTAAAGATCAGCAGTCCATCTGGAAAATCTGTGCCATGTGTGGTTGAACCTCAGCCTGGTAAAGACGCCAGTGTGGTGAAGTACATCCCTAAAGAAGAGGGGGTTTATGTCATTGAGGTCGTCTTTGATGGCAATCCAGTGCCAGGAAGTCCGTTCACTGTTGAAGCCATGCTGCCTCCTGACCCCAGCAAGGTGCGTTTGGCTTCCAAAGAGCGATTAAAAACGTTTGATTTCGTTTGTAACAGCTGGTTCTTGTCTCTCAGGTCAAGGCCTTTGGTCCAGGGTTGAAAGGAGGTCTTGTCGGCAAACCTGCCGAGTTTACCATCGACACCAAGGGTGCGGGCACCGGTGGGCTCGGCCTGACCGTCGAGGGTCCCACGGAAGCCAAAATCGAGTGTTCGGACAACGGCGACGGCACGTGCTCCGTCTCATACCTCCCCACTGAACCCGGAGAGTACCTGGTCAACATTCTCTTTGAGGACGTTCATATTCCCGGCTCCCCATTTCATGTTGACGTCCATTATCCGTTTGATCCCACCAAGGTGGAGGCGTCCGGCTCGGGTCTGAAGAGAGGTAAAGTGGGAGAGATAAGCGTGGTGAATGTTGACTGCTCTAAAGCTGGAGCGGGACAGCTGACGCTGGAGGCCGAATCTGATTCTGGACCAAAAGCCAAGACTGACGTTCTGGACAATAAGGATGGAACATACACGGTCACGTATGTGCCTCTGACGGCAGGGATGTACACACTACTGCTGAAGTACGGAGGAAAGACGGTGCCCAGTTTCCCAGCCAAAGTCAATGTGGATCCGGCCGTAGATACCAGCAAAGTGAAAGTGTCTGGACCTGGAGTTACAGGAGAAGGTAATGTAAAAACACAACATTCAACCTTTTCAGCATTCTGAAAGCGGTTTTGTTTTTATCAAGTATTGATGATATTAAAACTTTGAAATAATAATTTCTCTGTTCACCTTTTGAGACAAAAAGACCAAACTTCTTTTTGTGGTTTTGGTTCACGTGATGCAAAGAAGGAATTTTCTTTCATTTTGTTTGATCTTTTAAAAAGAGGCTGTTTCGTACTCAGTATTTTTTTGTTTTTCTTATACAGTAAAATATCTAAACATTCTTAAATCATGAGACATTTAGATGAAGCAAAACTGAAAACGTTTCTCCCTTTATTAAGAAAAAATATTTGGGAACGAATGTATTTAAAGATATTAAAAACAAATTTTGCCCTTTTGAATTAGATTTTTTTTGTACCCTATTGATAGTTTTTATTTGTTTTAAGCATACACCGATTTCGTGCTCATTATTTTTGTCTTGTTTTGTACAAATATCTAAAAATTCTTACATCAAGATATGTTTTGATTTATTTAAAAAATATTCATTAATAAAAATTGAAAAAGGAATTTATTAAACAAGTTTGTTTAAAACTAGCAAAATATATGCCAATGAGGTAAGAATAATAAACTTGAAAAATAAAAAAAGAATTTATGCGTCAAAAACACGTCAACAATCTAGTTTATTTTTCTTACCCCATTGGTAAATATTTGACTTGTTTTCAGCATAAACTGTATTTTAATTGTTTAATCAAATTGTTTAATTAAAAAAAAAAAAGAAAATTCAAAATTTCTTTGTCAAGTAAATAAATATTAATGTAAGATTTGATGTTTATACTGGAAAACAAGAGAAAAAAATAAGAAAATATTTTTATACATTTATCTCTTCAAAAACTAATTTTGCCCCCCAAGTAAATGCATTTTGCTTTAAGAATGTTGGACTGGAAAACGAGACATACTGAGTAATGTTGCAATGGAGACCTCGATGTGTTGTCTTGCTCTGAATGACCCAATCCTTGAGATGTCGAATTTTGACATTGAAGTATTTTTGCTGTCTGCAGGAGTCTACCGAGAGGCTACGACTAACTTCAGCGTGGATGCTCGTGCTTTGACCAGAGCCGGTGGAAAGCACATTAAAGCTCAAGTGAAGAATCCATCAGGTGATGATACAGACTGTGTGATCAGTGACCAGGGCGACGGCACGTACAGCGTGGAATACACACCCTTTGAGAACGGTACATCATCATCATCAGACCTGCGTCCTGTTTTATGCTAATGAAAATGATAAAACTGAACTCAGGAACATGATTTTCTCCTCTCTATGTAGGAGTTCACAATGTGGCGGTTCTGTATGATGACACTCCTGTTCCAAAAAGTCCGTTCAAGGTCGAGGTTGGTGAGGGCTGTGACCCCTCTCGTGTCCAAGCCAAAGGCCCGGGTCTAGAAGAAGCCCTGACCGACAAACCCAACAAGTTCTTAATCATTACCAGGTGTCAAAGCTTTGCCATCAGATCTAGTTCGGTTAAAAAAAATTACTTTTAATAAAACTAACCAACCTCTCTTGATCTCCACAGAGGAGCTGGTATTGGTGGTCTGGGAATAACCGTAGAAGGTCCATCCGAGTCTAAAATGTCCTGCAAAGATAATAAAGATGGCAGCTGTAACGTGGAATACACCCCATATGTGGCCGGCCTGTATGACGTCAACATCACGTATGGAGGACAACACATTCCAGGTCAGTGGCTTTTATATTTTCCCTCGTGTTCCACCTTTGGTTTGGATCCAAAATAAACGTGACATGGTTGGGTTTCTTTCACAGTTTTACAAATTATTGCTCACATTTGTTTTCATTAGCGGTGCACTCGGGAGAGAAGATATCCACCGCATTGTACACGCTAGATGTTACGCTTCACTGAACCCATCTCATCATGACAAAACGAAATACTAAAGCTTTCTCTGTTATTCTCTACAGAACGTAGAGAAATATTTCAGCTGTCATGAAGAGACGTGGGCTGTTGGTTTTGTTTCTGTGATATAGTTTACACTTTAAACACTTCACTATCATCACTACCTTTACTTTATAAGACTCCTAAAAGATTAAAACTTCAATCATGTGTTGTTATCTGGGAACATCAGACCTTGGAATTGGCCAATCAGAATCAAGTATTCCAGAGCGCTATGTAATAATACTTGTTTCCTAACCATCTTATAGCACAATGCTATTAAACCGACACAGATGTTTGTATAAATGATCAAACTAGTTTTGTTTAAAGTGTTTCTTTTCATTTGCTCTGCAGGAAGTCCATTTAAGGTTCCTGTAAAGGATGTTGTGGACGCCAGTAAGGTCAAGATATCCGGGCCTGGAGTCGGCTCTGGTGTGAGAGCTAAAATTCCTCAATCCTTCACTGTGGACTGTAGTAAAGCCGGCGTCGCTCCTCTATCTGTGGCCGTGACGGGACCCAAAGGTAAAACCCTTTAAACGTTTACATAAATGTGAGGTTTGACAGAGATCAAAGAAGAAAACAGTATGCATACTACGTTCAGTTTGCCGCTCAGCATGTGAATGCTTTATATTATGTAGTGACTGTGGGGTTGTTTACAGGATTGGCCGAACCGGTTGATATTAAAGATAATGGTGATGGCACACACATTGTTGCCTACACGCCGTCTGTCGAGGGCCCTTATTCTGTAGCCGTCAAATATGCAGATGAGGATGTTTCACGCAGGTATGTCTCAAACACACTGATCCTGATATTAAACACCTCACATCTCCTCATCCATCAAACGTCTGTTTCAGTCCGTTCAAGTTTCGCGTTCAGCCCACTCACGATGCCAGTAAAGTGCGTGCCAGCGGCCCCGGCCTCACCACCGGCTTCCCGGCCAGCTTTCCTGTGGAGTTCACCATCGACGCTAAAGACGCCGGAGAGGGTCAGCTGTCCGTACAGATCACCGTGAGTCATTTAACATCACTGACGAGTGTGTTCGAGGTTATTTTAGAGATTTTATATCTTTTGAGATTAGAGATGTTACTTCCAAATGATAATGAAAAACTAAAATAAGACATGAACTGTGCTCAGGTTGAAGGCGAACATTAAGGGAAAATGTTTGATATGACTTTATAAAGTGAATATGGTTTTAATCCAACAAACTAAAAATCTTTTTTGGACGTAAAGATCCACATGGTAGCAAAATTGATCTTTTTTTCATCCTGCACACTTCATATTACGTCTGAGTTTTGGAGACCCTCTCTTCCAGTTTATCACAAAACAAGATCCAGTTTTGCTTTTTATTACCAAATGAGTTCAAGATCACATTGACAGTCCAACATTGAGATAAATGGATTCCCTATAAAAGCCAAACCGTTCTCACGTTGCCATCTGTGTCTCTTTAATCTCGCCTGGAGGAATGAATCTCTCTTTCCAGTAATGATGTGTTTGGTGTGGTTTTCCTCCTCGGCTCATCTGGGAATCTTCTGGCAGAGACGTCTGATTCGCAGCTCATCTTCTCGCTCTTCCATGTTTTCCAGGATCAGGATGGGAAACCCAAGAAAGCTGAGATTCAGGACAACCGGGACGGAACCTACAGAGTGTCTTACGTGCCGGACCGCGTGGGCCGTTACACCATCGTGATCAAATACGGTGGCGATGAGATCCCAACCTCTCCGTATCGGGTCCGAGCATCTACCACGGGTGACGCCAGCAAGTGTACGGTCACAGGTACGCATTTACTCGCCGTCTTGATGTATTTAGCAGATGCTAACCATTTAGCAGCGCATTAGTGTGTTCTTAAGTATCATGAACATTATATCCCTTGACGGTTTCTCTAGGACCTGGCATCGGGCCGACCATCGGCATCGGAGAGGAGGTGGGATTCGTGGTGAACACTAAAGGTGCTGGAAAAGGAAAAGTCTCCTGCGTTGTGGTCACTCCCGAGGGCACCGAGGTGGAAGCCAGCGTCATTGAGAACGAAGACGGGACCTTTGACATCTTCTACACGGCACCGAAGCCCGGGACGTACGTTATTCATGTGCGGTTCGGAGGAGAGAACATTCCCAGGAGTCCCTTTAGAGTTCTGGTGAGGACATCATCATCATCTCTGTTGTTTTGTTGAGGTTGCTGAACTGGATACAGGAAGTTGAGAGGTTTTGCGTCGTTGTCATCTGGAGTTTATTTTCAGAGCTCTGAGGGGGTCGGCATGTATCAAATTGTAATTTCGGTGCATTATCAAGATAAATGATAACCGAACGCATTGCTTTAGTTTCGTATCGTGTAACATATTGCGGGTGAGGTTTTGATTTATTGCGAAATGTAAAACTATGCATGTCGACACACACACGCAGTACAAGACATGATGTTTGTTTCAAACCCAAATGTTCTTCATGTGAACTTTCACACATTGTTTCCCAGGCAACTGATGAAGTTCCCATGATGCAACAGCAGTCGGTCCAACAGCAAAAGGCAGCACCAGGCGTCGGCTTCCAGCCCTGGGTACAAAACATCAAATCTACTCCTTTATTCTCACAGCCTGCGCCTGCCGGGACGTCCCGTCACGATTCTTCTCTTTCAGCCTTTGCACTGAGCGACACGTCTTTCTCTCATTCTTCTGTCTGGATTGACAATCAAACATCATTCTTTGCAGGAAATGTTGCTGGAATGTTTGTTCACAGCTTCTCTTTCGTCTCTGTTCATCTTGGACACTTGTCTGGTTTTCCCATGTATGTTGTAATGACAGAAGCAGACAGAAGCTCTTAGAGTTTCACAGTTGTGTTTGGAGCAGATGCAGGTTTTAAATCGTTCATTATTATGACATTAACTTCTGTCATCTTGCGGCTATTAAACAGTACAGTACTGCTGTGAGTTACTACAGTATGCTTTAAATAAACGTGTTTTCTTTATTAAAAGCTAACCATTAAATTTTACTACTCAATATTTTATAACACACACGTACTGTAAACTGAAATCAGGATTGAACCGAAACCGTTCTACACTTTGTCCACTTAATCTGTACCCACATGAAGAATATTATAGTAAGTACTTCAGTATTTACTATAGTAATGTTTAAAAACAAAAACTATGCTTTGGAATTTTACCACAGTTTACTATAGTAAATACTTTTTACTACAGTGATCATATATTTAATATAATATTTATTGTATTAAACACTGTTGTTAAGTACATACTACAGTATTCTACAGTTTACTATGGTGTACTAAAGTATTTTTCATTCTATCAAATTCAGGTGATTATGGTTTTTCTTATCTGTTATTTAAATCATTTATGATCCTTATAAAACTCAGCTAGTGATGGCATGAAGACAATGTTAAAGAAATACAGTTTTGAGAGAAGAATATGTATTAAGAGTAAATGGCATCATCGGTTACATCTGTCAGAGAGAAAATGAGCCGAATCTGGAAAAAGGTACATGTTTCCTATTCAAACATGAGCAGGATTTTACTTGTATTGATCAAGTCATTAATCAGGATAAATCATTTATCAAGTGTTTAAATGTCTCATCATTTTTCACTTGATTCACTTAATCTTTCGTCTCTGCTCTCATCTGTTTGTGGTTATGGGATTTCATTTGTTTCAGAATGTCTCTGATCTTTTGCTTCTTCAGGTTTGCTGGTGGACGTCGTTCGTCTCGCTCTCTTCTGTCCTTCATGTTTAACACGCGTCCGCTTTGAATGTCTGTTCTTCTCCACAGATCTGTGACTTTCGCAACGGATCACACAGATTCACTCGTTCTATAATAACAATGTTTTTTATGTGAATGTGTCATTTATTCAAACATGTTTTCACAGGTCACAGACGGTTCGTATATTCCAGTCAACAGTGTGAATGGGACGGGATACAGACCTTTTGATATGGTGATACCCTTTACATTTAGAAAGGGTGAAATCACAGGTGAGAGTTTTTCTGAGAAATATATATATATATAATTGATCTATTTTAGGATGAAATGTCCCTTACAAAATTAAATTATTACAGTAAAAGTGTTGTACTCATATAACCAGTTTTTCTACAAATACCATGATTAATTTTATAAGGGGTGTATATATATATATATATTTATTGTCGTCTTCTACTACAATAACTTACCTGTAAGATCTGCTGAGAGATGCATTGTCTCTCTCCGCAGGTGAGGTTCACATGCCGTCAGGTAAAACGGCTCAGCCTGAGATTGTTGATAATAAAGACGGGACGGTGACGGTGAAGTACGCACCCACGGAGGCCGGACTTCATGAAATGCACATAAAATACAACGGCACACATATTCCAGGTCAGAATCGAAATCCAAAATACACTGACCTGTCTGAAACGTCTCAGACTATGAATGCACCCGAAAAAAACGTCACACGTTTATGCTGTTTCCAAAGCCATCGCAACTTGTCAGAACTCAAATGTCTAGGCAATAGTTGACATTGTGTGTTAATGCGCACAACAAAAGCATAGTACAGCAATTGATGTACAGTAACACTACAGGAGAATGTCGTGAGATTTTTATCTTCTGAACAGATTGAGGTTTTAATAACGGAGGATAAAACATCAGGAATGATTTATTGATGGTGATGACATCAGCCGTGAGGAATCCGTGTGTTGAGTTGTCGCTGCTTGTTTCTGTGGATATAGTTTCACGGGTCGAGAAACAACAGAAAGCTCAGTCAATATAAAATATGATATTACTTCACAAAGAATAAGCGTTGTAGTGGTAAGAGCGACCGGAGGAAACATGAGGATGTTCTGTCAACACCTGAATGAACTCGAGTATGGTTTTGTTTTGTGTCTATCAGAAAGTCCTCTGCAGTTTTACGTCAACCATGCAAACAGTCCCAGTGTGAGTGCGTATGGACCGGGTCTGGTGTACGGCACTGCCAACAAAACCGCCACGTTCACCATCTACACCGAAGACGCGTCAGACGGTGTGTAACGCGTGAACACGTCACACATTGGCTTTGAGTGTTTTTACTTAAAAAAAAAAAAATATGTGTTTTGCATTGTCAGGTGGTCTTGACCTGGCCATTGAAGGTCCATCTAAAGCAGAGATCAACTGTGTTGATAATAAAGATGGCACCTGCACCGTCACATACCTGCCCATAATACCTGGAGACTACAACATCCTCGTCCGATACAACGACAAACACATCTCAGGAAGTCCATTTACCGCCCGCATTACCGGTGAGACGCAGTCACTTATCTGTGTGCCGTCTCTGATCTACATGGTCGTATTTTGTGCCGACTGATGTTTGTTTTGTGCAGAGGACAACAAGAGAAAGTCTCAGGTGAAACTCGGCTCGGCTGCAGATTTCTCTCTTGACATCAATGAGACGGACCTCAGTCTTCTGACGGCGAGCATCAAAGCTCCTTCAGGCCGCGACGAGCCCTGTTTGCTGAAGAGACAACCCAACAATCACATCGGTACGTGTGTGTTCATGACTCTCGATGCCGTCCCGTCTGTGAGCGCTGATGACACGTGCGGTCTGGTTTAGGTATTTCCTTCATCCCGAGAGAGGTCGGAGAGCACCTGGTGAGCATCAAGAAGAACGGTCGGCATGTTGCGAACAGCCCCATCACTATCATGGTGGTGCAGTCTGAGATCGGAGACGCCGGCAGGGTGAAGGCGTTCGGTCAGGGTCTGGTGGAGGGACGCACCTTTGAGATGTCCGACTTTGTGGTGGACACACGTGACGCTGGTGAGAGACGGTTCTGTTTGCTCATACTTGGGTTCGAATAGCAAATCTCACTGTTACAACTTCGCAAATGTTTAGCAACACCCAACTCTTGTGTTGGTTTTTATTTGCTTTATTTTGGTGATAAACAAACAGAACGTGGTGGACGTTCTTGCTTTTATTTCTTCTTGATAAAGAGACAATAATTGTCCAGTGCTGTTAAATTCAGCTTTATTTCATCTCCAAAAGGCCACGTTTTGAAGTACGCAAGTGTTGCATGAACCTTTACTGCCAAACGTCTGGATCTTAATGATGTTGTTTCAATCTCTCAAATGGATTTCATTGGCTGTTGGTCGGAATCCAAAGCAAAAAAAGTTGTGCAAGAGACTCGTGGGTGCAAATGAGAACGAAAATAGACTTAATTGGGGTCAATTTCTCATCGTGTAAAGAAACTCTGAATGTCATAACTTTGTTTGTAGGTTATGGTGGTTTGGCGTTGTCCGTCGAGGGTCCCAGTAAGGTGGACATTCAGACTGAAGACATGGATGATGGCACCTGCGGAGTCTCGTATTGTCCTACTGAACCCGGGACGTACATTGTGTCCATCAGGTTTGCAGAGGAACATGTGCCTGGTGAGAAATCGGTCATGTTTCATGGATCAAACTACAGGAAATACGTTATAATGTTACTTAATTTGACCAGTTTTACAGGGTTTATGTTAACGCAAGATATTTTGTGTTTGTGTTGACAGGAAGTCCATTTAATGTGAAGGTGACAGGTGAAGGTCGTATCCGTGAGAGCATCACCCGTCGCCAGAAAGCCGCTTCGGTCGCCGGTGTTGGAAGCGTTTGTGATCTCAACCTCAAGATCCCAGGTATTCCTGACTCCTTTCCCAGCATTTGATCGTGAACGGGTCTGTGGGGTTCATGACACGACACCTGACACATATTTTTATTTATTCAGTGGATTTGATGTGTTGAGGATGTGTGAGACGGGACTTAGTAAATCAATGAGGGATCAATGAGTAAGATGGTGTTTTATTCTCATTCTCCTGACATTTAGTGTCTTCTCAGGCCTCTTTTCTTCTGACATCACTCAGGCCTCGAAGACTATTAGTTAACATTAACCTATAGCCAAGAAGCCATTTAGACATTGTTGTAAGAAATGCAGCTACAATAGTTAACAGCCATTAACGCTGGATAACATGAACCTTTTTTGACATTTTTCCTTCTGACTAACCAGCAAAACTGTATGTCTTAATATCCGAGACTAGAACTCTTAATTTGACATTAGACATGAATTATTCACCGCTCTGTCTGCTTCATGTCCAGTCTGGCTTTGTCTTGTAGTAACTACACTTCAGTCTTGGGCCAGAAATGCATTTAAGTCTCTGAGAATCTGAGTCTCGAGTAGAAACACATGGGGAGTGCATTTCGCTGCGTGTCTGTTGTGATTTCCCTGTAGATCGATGGAGTCGAGTGCAGATGTTGCCGCAGGTTTGTCTGTGACACACATCTCGCTCATCTCTGAAGGAAAAACATGCAGCTCACGTCACGCCAGTTTTCTGCTGCAGTAAAGTTTGCAGTGGCTCTTGGTGTATCTTGATTTTAAACATGAATATTTTTAGCCATCGGTTAGATTTCACATTGTGTGAATTAGCATTTGGCTTTCCTTCACGTTTGCAAACTTTTCTCACATTTTTCGAGCGATTCGCATCGGGTTTAGATGTGAACTTCAGCCACATGTGAGTCATTGTCAGAATTGATCTCCGGTAATGAGACTGTAGTGTAATGAAGGATCGCCAGCATCTGATGTCATGTGTGAGGTCATCAGATCAGAAATGAGCGGATGACGAAGATCTCATCCTCACAGCGTCTGGTTTTCATTTCGTGAATGTTTATTTTGGAAGCACATGTGCTGGATGAGGTTTATGACTCACGGACACCTCCGGTGTTTCTCTGAAGATCTGAATCACGCGAAACCTTCACGAACACGTCCAGCTCAAATGAGTTTTTACTGTAAACCGTATGAAACGTTCTCTCTCTCTTTTCTACTGTCTTTCCCCACTGTGCTGTTTTTTTTCTCCCATGATGCATTGCCTGTTCTGTCTTTCCTCACTGTTTTCTGCCTTGTTCTCTGTCGTCTGATTCTTCAGTGACCTGGTTTCTTCTGGCTCTGGCACGAGAGCTCCTCTCACGCGGCGTCTATCGCTCGCACTGCTCCGTTTGGTTCGGGGGCAAAGGTCAGACCCTCCTCGCGTCTCCACGTCCCTCC
Organism: Oreonectes daqikongensis; assembly: GCA_026939265.1. Taxonomy (NCBI): domain Eukaryota; kingdom Metazoa; phylum Chordata; class Actinopteri; order Cypriniformes; family Nemacheilidae; genus Oreonectes; species Oreonectes daqikongensis. Next base: position 7,703,582 of record JAOTQM010000030.1, on the reverse strand, counting down.
AGGTCGACGTGCTTCACCTGGGTCAGCGCGGCACCCTCGAGACGGCCCTGCCGTGGGCTGGAGGGTGCGTTTGAAGCACTGAGCATGAGGTTGGCAGAACGCGCTTGCTCTTGTGTGTTCGCATGAACAAAAGCTGCTCCACACAAAATAAATAATTTATTCAGATTCGTGTCGTTCCAAACACACGAGGTGACATTTCACAAAAGGTATTAAATGACTGATGGAGGAAACGCGTGGCAGGTTTGGAACGACATGAGGGTGAATAAATGAAGAAGGGATTTTCATGTTCGGCTGATTTATTCCTTTAATAAATCCCAGACTCTGTACGTGTCATCGCTCTGGTATGTTGCGCTCCGTGCTTGCGAAACCTTCCCTGAAATGTGAGTTTGTGAGAAACACCAGAGAAGGTCTTTCCCCGCTCCGCGCCTCCCCGATCTCTTCCTTCAACTGCTTCCGTCTCTTTCCTCAGAAATTGACGTCCATGATGTCAGGGCTCAGGTCACTAGCCCGTCGGGGACCACGGAAGATGCTGAGATCGCTGCCGTGGGCAACCACACCTACTGCGTCCGCTTCGTGCCCCGTGAGATGGGCGTGCACACGGTGAGCGTGAAGTACCGCGGGCAGCACGTGCCCGGAAGCCCCTTCCAGTTCACCGTGGGTCCGCTGGGTGAAGGAGGAGCTCATAAGGTGCGAGCGGGCGGCCCGGGTCTGGAGAAAGCGGAGACGGGTGTGCCAGGTATGCACTGTCATTCTTATTTGGCTTTTGAGTTCTTAGTCACGTTGCAGAAAACTCATTTGTGCGTGTTGTGTGTAGCCGAGTTTAACATCTGGACACGAGAGGCTGGCGCTGGAGGTCTGTCCGTCGCTGTCGAGGGTCCCAGTCGTGCAGAAATCTCATTTGAAGACCGAAAGGACGGATCATGTGGCGTCTCTTATGTAGCTCAAGAACATGGTAGATATCTTAACCTTCGTGATTTACTGAAATCTCTCGTGTGTCCTCCATGTTCTGTAAAAACTCTTGATTTCATTCACAGGTGACTATGAAGTGTCTATAAAGTTCAATGATGAGCATATTCCTGACAGTCCGTATCTGGTGCCCGTGTGCGCTGCTGTGGACGATGCCCGCCGACTTACTGTTACCAGTCTTCAGGTGAGACATGAGAAAACATCACCACACGGGATACATGTCCACAACTATCACAACCGACCTACAAAGAGCTGTAAAACTTCTTCATATTAACATTACAATGTGCATACTGCCTCTAAAATATACCGTGATATAAAACTATGATTATTCATATCGTGCAGATTCTACACATAAAAAAAATCGTAAACTCATTTAAAAGAGTCACTTTATGTGCTTTATTAACCAAATATCAGACAAAACACAAATTTGAAGAAGAATAAATACCATAATAATACCGTATGACCACTATAACCGTGTAGTTAAAAAAACCCTGATATTGTAGAAGCCCTAATGCACACATTTCTGACAGACTGCATCAGGAACAGGCGTTATAATGATTTCTTGGTGGGAAATAGGAAATTCTTAAAGATAAATTCAGTGCGATTTCTGTATCAAGTTGAGTCTCATCTGAGAGATGAAGTTACAACACTGAGCTACTTCACTCCAACAAAACACTGCGTTCATAGTGACTTCAAGAGACCCAGACTAGAAACTTGAAATAAAAACATGATGTATTTTCTCAGAAGCAAGAGTAGCTGAATAATATTGTCTCATGCATGTCTCTTTGAATAGCTGTTGGACATGAATCCTTATTGTGTGGATCTTCTGGTGTTTCTCTTGTGTTTCATTTAAAGCCTTTTAACAGAATCAACCATTTTAAAGCTCACAGATGGATCAGTTAAAGCAGAGAGAGGCAAATTTATTCCTGCTGTTAGAATCTGATTCTTCCTGTTAAGTTTCTTCTCTGTAGAATAGCAAACCCTGTATTTATAATCTGTATGTTCCTCTCAGCTTTAATTGATCTTCTGTGAGTTCAGGTAAGATTTCATAATGTTTGCTCTGAAGCAGCCCTACCCACAATGCACCGGCTGTAAGAGATGTTCTCAACGCTGTGATGTTCACAGGAATCAGGTCTGAAGGTGAATCAGCCGGCTTCATTCGCTGTCCGTCTGAACGGGGCCAAGGGCAACATCGATGCTGAAGTTCACAGCCCGTCTGGAGCGCTCGAGGAGTGCGTGGTGTCTGAACTCGAGCAAGGTGAGCAGATTATACTTGTGTTCTGGATTCAACAGAGGTTGTGGCTCTTTGGATAACCAACGTCTCGTTCTCCAGACAAATACGCCATTCGTTTCATCCCGCGCGAGAACGGCATCCACGTCATCGACGTGAAGTTCAACGGCAGTCACATTCCCGGCAGTCCGTTTCAGGTTCGTGTAGGAGAGCCGGGTCAGGGTGGAGATGCTGGACTCGTCACTGCGTATGGAGCCGGTCTGGAGAGAGGAACCACAGGTAACATTTCTGTGAAGCAAAATCTGGACTTTGATACTGTCAGTGAGGTGTTACGTTTCTCATATGAACACAAAGGATCTTGGATCGTCTCACCTATACATTTGTTTTCAGGTCTAAAATTGAGCCGGACGAAACTTGGAAAGCTGCCGTAGATGTGATCAAAATGTGTTGGCCATTCTGAATCAGTCACTAATAAGATTTTATTTTAAAGATGCTATGGAACAGATCGTGTGTGTGTGTGTGTGTGTGTGTTTGTGTTTAACCTGAAGACGGAGAGAGGAAATAGCTGAAGGGAAATTTATTTGCGGTTAATGTCATAATGACACCAGTATAAAGAGCCACACAGCTGACATACAGTAAAGGAAGAAATAAATAACGTTTTACGATGTCGTGTGTTCGAATATCCTTGATGTTTCCAGCCGGTCTGCTTTGATAGTGTTAGCTTGAACGATCACAGCGGATTAATATCCTGCCATGAAGATCTGCCTCGCGTTTATCATCTCCGAGAAGCTTTACACACACACACACACACACACACACACACGTGTACTGTGCTATAAATACTGTATAATGCGTTCAGCATAATATTATTAAAACATAAATGAACATTATAACATGACAAAAATGATTTTAATGTACCGTGCTGAGGCTGATCAAACAGATGTCTGTTCACTACCTATGAATGTTTCTCTTCATGTGATAGGAAACCAGGCCGAGTTTATCATCAATAACAATAAAGCCGGACCGGGATCTCTGGCCGTCACCATCGAGGGCCCGTCGAAGGTGAAGATGGAGTGTCAGGAGTGTCCTGAAGGATTTCAAGTTCACTACACACCAATGGCTCCAGGAAACTACGTCATCACTATCAAATACGGCGGCCCGAACCACATCACTGGAAGTCCATTTAAAGCCAAAGTCACAGGTGTGTGAATGGAAAACCACTCCGAACCAAACATGAACAGCAACTAAATCTACAAAGTCACATGGAACTTTGAAGCTCAATGTCTCAAAACTGCTCAGAATACTGATAGAACCAAAGCGACAGGTTCTCCTGAAAATATTCTTTTAGTATTTTAATCTTAGTTTGAAATATTTGTAATCAAATTTCTTCACGTTTGGACAGTTTACCAGAATAGCGTTTTACACAAATGTGTATGTACACAAAAAAATTGTTTGCAGAAACTAAAACTTTGATTTTGAAATATTAAAACTGGTTAAAAGTCAACAGTAAAAATGGCTCAGAAAATCACATTAGTGCTGCAAATAAAGATGCTTCATTCATTAAGGGTTTAAGATCAGAACAATTGAATGGTTTGATACAGAATATTTGTTTTGAAATGGGGAGAAATGAAACATTTCATCTGTGTTCACATCAGGTGCCCGTCTGGTGAATGTGACCAATGCCAGCGAGACGTCCACCTTGATGGTTGAGTCTGTGACCCGGTCGAGCCTCCAGAACTCCTCCAGCTTATCTCCCAGAGCTTCATCTGATGCCAGTAAAGTTCTCAGTCGAGGTCCAGGCCTCAGCAAAGCCTTCGTCGGGCAGAAAGCATCTTTCACTGTGGACTGCAGTAAAGCGGGTAGAGAAACCACTCAAGCTGCACTTGAACAAAAAGATTTCAAAATACTATTAGCTTACTTGCTATTTGTTTTTCAGGGAAGAATATGCTCCTGGTTGGAGTTCATGGTCCTCAGACCCCCTGTGAGGAGATCCTGGTGAAGCACATGGGAAACATGCAGTATAACATCAGTTATGTGTTAAAGGAGCGGGGGAATTACGTTCTGGCTGTGAAATGGGGCGATGAGCACATCCCAGGGTCACCCTTCCATGTCACCGTCCCATAATTCTCAGCAGTTACCTCGAAATTCTCTTTAGAAAGAGACACTACAGGTATATAGAAAGGCAACAGATGGCTCAGACCTTCTTCATCCTGTTGAACTTCACACTCGATCAGGTTTTCTACTGGAATGTTAATGCATCATGATGGGAATGTTGATGTGTGCATGTCTTCTGTCGGATCAGAGTTTTATTCATCGCTTGAATGTTTTGAAAATTGACCACGTGTGAACAAATTGGGTTTTTTAAACTCGAATGTCTATTTACTACTGACACTTCATTGTCTTTAATCGTTCGTCTCTTCCTAACATGCTGTCACTTTTAATGCACATATTATTATGTTTCTATATCTGTGTGTAGTTTCTTTACGGTCATCAATCAAAACACTTTTGACTAAATCAAGCACTTCTGTTAATTATTAGGGAAATTTAAGTGATTGCATATCAAGGTTTTAGACGTCATAACTTTCGATGGATACGTGACCAAAAGACACTAATATCTCATAGCAGCTTCCAGTAAAGTCACACGAATAGATTTGTGCTTATGTTTCACTTTCCTTGTTTGTCTTTTCGTCTTAATTCTAATAGTTTTGATATGCCAGTGGTGAAGTATTTTGTTTTTTAAAAGGGAAATTTCATTGTATTTGTATTCGAGCCATTAGTGCCTTATTGTGAAACACATGAATAGATTTGATGTACATTTGCTTATTAAAACAAACTGGAATAAAGTGTTAAACCATCACTGTCTGTCTTATGTGTTTTAAACTTTTTTTTAAACTTTAGAAATGAAAGTAGATCTTGTGAAACTGAAAGGAACAGACAATATTAAAAGCAGTCTACCTAATAAAACCAATATTATTTGTCTGATAACTATTAAGGGTGTATGATGTATTCCTGTTAGTTTTTTTATTACTTTTATTGTAGTTTTATTATTTCAAAATACATTTTTATGTTATATTTTATTTTATTAAATGCTTTTGCCATATAATTTTTAATGCTGCTGTATAGGTATAGGTTAACTTGATTTGTTTTCAGTTCGAGTTTAGTTTTTTATTAATATATAGTTTAGTATTTTTAGAAATGATTTTCGTGCCTCAGCTTAGACGACACTTTATCAATAAATGGCCACCTGGAGTCAAAGTGATCATTGTCACCATAGAAATGAACCCAAAATACAGAAGAAATCCGAGTTAACAAATAAATGAGGATATTTATTAAGTTACAGAGTTCATGTTCATAATTCGTGGTCACTGTGAGGCAGAATAAATATACAGCAGGACATTCATGTTGAACAGACACGAGTCTGGATCGTGTTCGGCTTCATCTCTTCTTATTGTGTGTGACTTGAATTTACATGTAAGTGAGTTTATGGGAAACATGCTTTAACGTGTAATTTTGCTGACTAATAAATTAGGTTTTATTTTTAACTGAAACACATTCACTGGTGTTTAATGTTCAGAAGCTCTGTACTGTCACCTACAGGACAATACACCTTTCATTTTTCGCAGCATGTGGCTCTGCTGTTATTCTGTATATGTGTTTGTGAGAGAGAGAGAGAGAGAGAGAGAGAGAGAGAGAAAGTGTGACCTCTTTCCTGTCGAGTGATCTGCTCTCTGATTGGTCACTCCGGGCAGGTCATGACTGACATGCTCCTCTTGGGTCTCTCTCTCTCTCTCTCTCTCTCTCTCTCTCTCTCTCTCTCAGTCAGAGACACACGGAGCCGTCATGAGGAACCTGCTCACCACACAGGATCAGAACATCTACCGTGAGCTGATTCTGAAGGAGGCCTACACTCGACTGGCATGGAAGATGAAATACAGCCGGGAATATCCCATCAGGTCCACGACTCGCAGGTCTAAATCCATTGGGCTTTTTAACCCTCCATCTGCAAATAAAGTCACACTGCCTCCTGTGGTCCAGACGCAGAAGCGCAACACCCCTGTGGTGACTCGGCGGGTCCTGAGCGAAGCCCCTCTGATGAGACCTGTGAGCTCACAAACCAAAGCCTCTCTGTATGACGGATTCTCTTATGATGGTAAAGGAAGACAGCTGTACCTGAAGAAACGTACTCGACAAGGTCCAGAGGAGAAATATGATCATCCCATACTGTCATCCTGGGATTATGGATGGAGGTTAGGTAAAACGACTGGGAGTTTATGAAGCTTTTTGCTGGATTGGTTACATTAGAGTTGTCTTCACTGTAAAGTCACAGTATTATCAAATGTTTGATGTCTTGAAAATCTAATGGCACACTTCTGTTTAAATCAGATGTTTTGAGGTGGAATTGAAGTTAGTAGATAATCCAGTTCCACGCTGAAAGCTTACAGATTTGTTTAGTTTTGGCACTCGCATCAGTGACGTTCCTTATGAAAAAAAGGTTTATTCAAGTGTGTAAGTATATTCAAGTATACTTAAAAAAATGGACAAGCATACTTTTAGTTTTAATGTACTTCTCAGAAAAACAGCTGTGAATGTGTATTAGTTTATTACTAATACACAAAGTATACTTAAAAGTTCACTTAAATACTGATAAAATCTAAACTAAAAAGTGAGATATTTAGTCCCAAGTAGTATTGAAATAGAACATTTACAAGTGTGTTAGTTACTTAAGTATCTAAAATTATATTTGAACTTTGCTTAAGAACTTAATAGAAAAAAACATACTTTATATGGTAAAATATTACCCAACGGTCAGGACATATCAGGTCAATCTTATTAAACATTACACCGACTTCCTGCTTTTCCAGGTGACTATGAGATCGACTGTAAGACGCCGTCCAACGGAAGATCTGAGATCGTAAGGAACACTTTCTACGCCAGGAATGGCATTTTTAATATTCCAACAGCAACAGATCGGATCGGCTGAAATGCCACTGAAGCACTTTTTCAACTCCAGAGATGTTTTCATTGAAAAGAAAAAGAAAAGAACTTCAGCGTTTCCCTTTCAACACCCAGTAGCTTTTATTTAACAGGTCAAATTCAACACGATGCTCTCTTGCGGGTGAACAGTAGAGAGAAATGAGCTGAAAACGAACTCTTACTGTCTCATAGCAACCTGTAAACCAACACTTTGAATGTCTGGTTCATAATTTACTAGCACAGGAAGATCTTCAGCACCTTACAATGAAACGTTGTGCTTGTCTTTAGTCAAAATAAAATCCTTGAGATTCTGATTAGAGATTTCTTCATCTGTTTTGTGTAGTTAAACATGAAAGAGGAGACAGCTGTAAGGTGTTTAGATTAGATTCAACTTTATTGTCATTACACATGTACAAGTACAAGGCAACGAAATGTAGTTTAGGTCTAACCAGAAGTGCAATAAGCAAGTGCAGGATATACAGTTGTGCATAAATACAGAATAAAGCAAAAATTATGAAGAATTTACAAGTGGGAATGTACTATGAACATTATATACAGATGCTATTTACTAAAAACAGAAATTTACTGATGGATATGTAAAATATAAATTAGACTATGCAGAACAGTAGTGCAAATGAGTATAAAGTATGCATAAATGATGGACAGCAGCTATTAAGTTAAAGTAAACAGTGCAGTAGATGAGTTATTGCAGTATTCATAGTACTGGAGTGCAATGATGAGGTATATGTATAATAGTCCAGTAGTGCAAGTAACATTAGTACATAGTACTGGAGTGCAAATGCACCGTTTACACACTATTTCAAAAGTTTAGGGACACTTGAGGGACCCCTTGACCTTACAAATGACTTGGTCTTAAAACAATTGCTTAAAAATCTAAAGTTGTTTTGGTAGACAAAAATATTTAAGTGAGACCTCAAGAAGTGTGATAAAATGACAAGACTTCACTGAAGATAAACAAATATGATGTTAGGATTTATTTAGTCATGATGTAATTCCCAAATTTATATTTGTTTTATTGACTGTAGCCTATTAAAATTAAAGACAATCCTCAGTATGTGACTCTAACTTATGAAAAGTAGTCTAAAATATTACTTTCATGAAATAAAGTTTGTAATCTCATTGGTCAAAAATGTAACTTTGAAGTGAAAAAACCTCCACAGATGATTCTGGATTACAACATCGATCACCTTCTCTTTGAGTTGAACAACCCAACAGATGATCAATGAAACATCAGTCGCAGTCTGGTTTTAACATGTTAAAAAGAAATCATGTTATATAAATCTAATGAAGGATGTTGTTATGAATGTTGTTCCAGGACTAACAAAGTCAAGAGATCCACAGAAAACTAGAAATATTCATGATCGTATCTGTTATCTTTCGCCTACCGTGTCCAGTCGGTCACCTGACAGTGTCTATGGGATGTAATGGTACAGTATTATTATTGTATGTTCTTCAGAGAATATGTACTAAAATTGCTGTTAGCTGAACCTTGTGATATTATCTTATTTTTTAGAGAGACACACTGTGCTGAAGCCATAAGAATTTTATTTTAAAGACGAATTTCCCGCTGCGAGCAGGGTTCGAACCTGCGCGGGGAGACCCCATTGGATTTCAAGTCCAACGCCTTAACCACTCGGCCATCGCAGCTGCGCGAGACAGCATTTCGTGTACTTTAAAGGTGTTTCCTCAAATGTACACTACATACTGTTTGTTTTCTTTATCATATTTATTAGTGTTAATTTGATTGTTTTAGTGTATATTCGCTTTAGATTAGAAGGCGCCTGCCGTTGAAAAAAAGTTTTAATTTTGTGCTCTATTCGAAAAATATCAGCACGCGCCTCCCGCGAATACTGCAGCTGACCTCAGTAACGTTACGTTACGCAGCGCGCACAGCAACTCGGACAAGAGTCAATACCGACAGTTTCTCTGATGTAAGTTTTAATTTGACATTTTATATGAACATTATAAAAATAACACTTAAAAGTAAGATATCAACTATAGTCGTCTGGCAGTGGCAGCATAAAACAACGCGTGTTTGAGGTGCTTCTTTACTGACAGGAAAGTTATACCAGGCGAAAAACTTCTCAACAAATAAAAATATATATTTTTTTATGAAAACAAACTATGTAATATTCAGAAAGACTTGTTTTATTTATAATGTTGCACATGAGTCAGTGTAATGCTGTTTAAACACCGGTAATGTTAACCAGAAATAGTAAATGATCTGTTGGTTGATTGATTTTATTAATGTATCACCAAATTTGGTAGATGGCGCTGTCACACAAAACGAGGAACACAAATATCAAATATTGATAATATTTGTTGAAAGTTCTGTACGAGCCTCGGGGATTAACTCGGTTACTACAGTAACGGCTTAGAACGCGCGTCACACGCGTCCTTGCAACTGTGACGTAACCAGCGCTTGTTTTATGACGCGAAGACGAAGGATTCCGTCATTCGGTACAGATCTCAGCTTGAGTGCAGTTCAACATTTGAGCAGCGATTGACAGTCAGTATAGACGATCGGTCAGATTGATCAGTGCTACATTATCAACAATCATCATTTACTACAACAACGACAACAAACTTCAAACAAACGTCAAACAACAAACGACCAACACAAACAAACGTCAAACCAGCGCAGCAGAAGAAATTCTCACTTGTTAACCGAGAGACAAACACGCAGTAAGATAACACAAAATGTTCATTTACTTTATTACTATAAACTGCTCTTATAGCTTTGTTTCACACGATTTCATTTTATTTTATAACCGTGTTGCACTTTCTGATAAAACAAGCGTCGCTTTAACGCAAACATTTATTATTCACTGTTATATCTGAAACAACCGAACATGCTATGTCTTAATATAACGTATGTTGTAGTTTTCCTGTGTTTTATAATTATTATTCCATATTATTATTTCTATGCAGTTTGTCTGCTGCTAAAATGCGTAAAGCAGCTTTGAATCAATGCCAAAGTAATATATCTGCAATGTTCTGAATCTATTTAGAAAAGATTTAACACTTTAAAAATATGATTTGTATCTGAAAAACGAAAGACTTGTATCTTGAACGATTTAATTTACATTTCCTTTTTTGGATATTTATGTTTTTCAGATGGCGGCTGTGCTCTCAAATATGTCTGAATTTAAGATGTTCGGTGATAAGAATCCCAAAGATATCAGACACCTCATTGCTGTTGTCAGTAAGCTACATCTAGCTTCACTGCATGTCCTCAAGTCTTTTGCTATGGGCAACTGCAATGAAGACGCTGAGGCCTCCCGGGTTCAGATGGACCTTTCAAAAATAGAAAAACTTCTCGAAGAGGTTTTCTCTGAGGTAAGAAAGACATTTAACAAATCACACAGACTATGACCAACACATTCTTGTGGACCACCACTGCACCCAGTGTCTGTATTTAATACAACAATTTATGTTTTGCAATAACATTTATATTAATAGCAATCTCTTAATATCTGTTTTATTATTTTTTATCTTTTACAGGCAGGAGATCAGTTCTCACAGACTGCGGAATCTAACTGTCCTGAGGCCTGCATTGTCCACACAAACTCTTCCTCAATCGAAAGTCTTGAGGAAGAGGTTTTCTATGAGGTAAGAATAAAAATTACTTGAACAAATCGCACAGTAATAATAATGCATTTATTTATTTAGTGACATCTACAGACCAATACAGTAAAGTTATTTATAAACATGTTTGTATATGAACTCTCAGTTTTTTATGTTGTACAGGTGACGGATCAGATTTCACAGACGCTTGAATCTGACTGTCCTGAGTCCTATAGAGTCCACATAAACTCTTCCATGAGTAAAAATCTTAAGGAACAGGTAAGGAAGAAAATTATTAAAATAAATGGCACAGTCGTCCTCCATCATGAGCGTTACGCCCGCTATTGCTGACTTTCAAAATCTGTTTTTTGCTTTTTACAGATGGTAGCTCAGATTTTACAGTTTGAGGAATCTTACCGTCAAGAAGAGATCATATCATCTAATGACTCGGACAGCGAAGACTCTGTCATATCAGACGTTCACTACAAAGTCTTGATAAATGACTCCGAGTGTGAAGAAGATGAGGTAAGAAACAAAATAATTAGAATAATTCTGCAAAATTACAATAACTGTTTATAAAAAAATCTCAGTATATTATGAACATCATCATAACTCATATGAACAGTTTTGTGAGGATGTGATAATAATATTGATTTTTATTGCTTTAGCTTACACCACTCCTGATGGATGACAGTGATCTAGATTCACCAGATAACATGTCATCTAATGACTCAGACAGCGAAGACTCTGTCATATCAGATGTTAACTATAAACTCTTGATAAATGACTCTGAGTGTGAAGAAGATGAGGTAAGAAAAGAAATAATTAGAATAACTCAAATTATTCAGAAATAACTTGAATGTCTAGAGGAAGAGTTTTTCTTTGAGGTAAAGATCAAAATTACTTAAATCACACAGTAATAATAATGCATTTATTTATTTAGTGACATCTACAGACCAATACAGTAAAGTTAATTATAAACATGTTTGTATATGATTTCTCTGATGAGATGCCACTGCAGTCAATGTGTATACAATTATTTTATGTTTACAATAACATCATGTATCTTAACACCAATAACTTAAATTCTGTTTTTTTACGTTGTACAGGTGACAGATCAGATTTCACAGACGCCTGAATCTGACTGTCCTGAGTCCTATAGAGTCCACATAAACTTTTCCATGAGTGAAAATCTTAAGGAACAGGTAAGGAAGAAAATTATTAAAACAAAAGGCACAGTCGTCCTCCATCATGAGCGTTACGCCCGCTATTGCTGACTTTTAAAATCTGTTTTTTGCTTTTTACAGATGGTAGCTCAGATTTTACAGTTTGAGGAATCTTACCGTCAAGAAGAGATCAAGATGAAGGTGTTCAGCAAGTTTAATGAAGCCCTCAGTCAGGACCTGGACAATTACGTTGATTTCTTCATATCATCTAATGACTCGGACAGCGAAGACTCTGTCATATCAGACGTTCACTACAAACTCTTGATAAATGACTCTGAGTGTGAAGAAGATGAGGTAAGAAACAAAATAATTAGAATAATTCTGCAAAATTACAATAACTGTTTATAAAAAAATCTCAGTATATTATGAACATCATCATAACTCATATGAACAGTTTTGTGAGGATGTGATAATAATATTGATTTTTATTGCTTTAGCTTACACCACTCCTGATGGATGACAGTGATCTAGATTCACCAGATAACATGTCATCTAATGACTCAGACAGCGAAGACTCTGTCATATCAGACGTTCACTACAAAGTCTTGATAAATGACTCCAAGTGTGAAGAAGATGAGGTAAGAAAAGAAATAATTAGAATAACTCAAATTATTCAGAAATAACTTGAATGTCTAGAGGAAGAGTTTTTCTTTGAGTTAAAGATAAAAATTACTTATTTATTTAGTGACATGTACAGACCAATACAGTAAAGTCATTTATAAACATGTTTGTATATGATTTCTCTGATGAGATGCCACTGCAGTCAATGTGTATACAATTATTTTATGTTTACAACAACATCATGTATCTTAACACCAATAACTTAAATTCTGTTTTTTTACATTGTACAGGTGACAGATCAGATTTCACAGACGCCTGAATCTGACTGTCCTGAGTCCTATAGAGTCCACATAAACTCTTCCATGAGTAAAAATCTTAAGGAACAGGTAAGGAAGAAAATTATTAAAACAAAAGGCACAGTCGTCCTCCATCATGAGCGTTACGCCCGCTATTGCTGACTTTTGAAATCTGTTTTTTGCTTTTTACAGATGGTAGCTCAGATTTTACAGTTTGAGGAATCTTACCGTCAAGAAGAGATCAAGATGAAGGTGTTCAGCAAGTTTAATGAAGCCCTCAGTCAGGACCTGGACAATTACTGTGATTTCTTCATATCATCTAATGACTCGGACAGCGAAGACTCTGTCATATCAAATGTTCACTACACAAACTTGATAAATGACTCTGAGTGTGAAGAAGATAAGGTAAGAAACAAAATAATTAGAATAATTCTGCAAAATTACAATAACTGTTTATAAAAAAATCTCAGTATATTATGAACATCATCATAACTCATATGAACAGTTTTGTGAGGATGTGATAATAAATGTTGATTTTTATTGCTTTAGCTTACACCACTCCTGATGGATGACAGTGATCTAGACTTCTTCATGTCAAATTATTACTACAGTCTCTTGATAAATGACTCAGAGTCTGAAGAAGATGAGGTAAGGAAAGAAATAATTATAATGACTCAAATTATTCTTAAAATTATAATGACTGTTTATAAAAACATATCATTATATAATGATCATCATCACAATTTAAGGTGTAAACAGTTTTGTGAGAAAGTAATTTGGAAATGTAGATTTTTATTACATTAGTTTAGAAGTGTTTGTTTAAAGAGGCTCAATCTCACTTGCCTTTTCTGACAAGCTTTTACTGCAGCCACTGTCTATATTAAATATAATAATTCAAATGTATCATAACATCATTCTCTCAAATTCTGTTGTTTTCTTTGTACAGACTGTAGGTCAGAATTTGCAGTTTGAGGAATCTCACTGTCCAGAAGGGATCAAGATTGAGGTGCAACGAGAAGCCCTCAGTCAGAACCTGTCAGGTAACCCAATGTTAACAATGGCGGTACTATTGACCATGATATTTTTAACCTTGATGGTAAGTATATTAGGCATAATAAGTTCATAATAGTGATACTATTAATATTGATAATCTTTTACAGTTTAATAGCCTGTGATGACTAATATTGATAACCTGTTACAGTTTAATAGCCTGTGATGACTAATATTGATAATCTTTTACCGTTTAATAGCCTGTGATGACTAATATTGATAATCTTTTACAGTTTAATAGCCTGTGATGACTAATATTGATAATCTTTTACCGTTTAATAGCCTGTGATGACTAATATTGATAATCTTTTACCGTTTAATAGCCTGTGATGACTAATATTGATAATCTTTTACAGTTTAATAGCCTGTGATGACTAATATTGATAATCTTTCACCGTTTAATAGCCTGTGATGACTAATATTGATAATCTTTTACAGTTTAATAGCCTGTGATGACTAATATTGATCATCTTTCACCGTTTAATAGCCTGTGATGACTAATATTGATAATCTTTTACAGTTTAATAGCTTGTGATGACTAATATTGATAATCTTTTACAGTTTAATAGCCTGTGATGACTAATATTGATAATCTTTTACAGTTTAATAGCCTGTGATGACTAATATTGATCATCTTTCACCGTTTAATAGCCTGTGATGACTAATATTGATAATCTTTTACCGTTTAATAGCCTGTGATGACTAATATTGATAATCTTTTACAGTTTAATAGCCTGTGATGACTAATATTGATCATCTTTTACAGTTTAATAGCCTGTGATGACTAATATTGATAATCTTTTACAGTTTAATAGCCTGTGATGACTAATATTGATAATCTTTTACAGTTTAATAGCCTGTGATGACTAATATTGATAATCTTTCACCGTTTAATAGCCTGTGATGACTAATATTGATAATCTTTTACCGTTTAATAGCCTGTGATGACTAATATTGATAATCTTTTACCGTTTAATAGCCTGTGATGACTAATATTGATAATCTTTTACAGTTTAATAGCCTGTGATGACTAATATTGATCATCTTTTACAGTTTAATAGCCTGTGATGACTAATATTGATCATCTTTTACAGTTTAATAGCCTGTGATGACTAATATTGATAATCTTTTACAGTTTAATTACCCGGCGTTCCTAACCGTGATTACTTATTTTAATGACCTCTTACAGTTTAATAACCCGGCGTTCCTAACCGTGATGACTTATATTGATGACCTCTTCCAGTTTAATAACCCGGCGTTCCTAACCGTGATGACTTATATTGATGACCTCTTCCAGTTTAATAACCCGGCGTTCCTAACCGTGATGACTTATATTGATGACCTCTTCCAGTTTAATAACCCGGCGTTCCTAACCGTGATGACTTATTTTAATGACCTCTTCCAGTTTAATAACCCGGCGTTCCTAACCGTGATGACTTATTTTAATGACCTCTTACAGTTTAATAACCCGGCGTTTCTAACCGTGATGACTTATATTGATGACCTCTTCCAGTTTAATAACCCGGCGTTCCTAACCGTGATTACTTATTTTAATGACCTCTTACAGTTTAATAACCCGGCGTTCCTAACCGTGATGACTTATATTGATGACCTCTTCCAGTTTAATTACCCGGCGTTCCTAACCGTGATGACTTATATTGATGACCTCTTCCAGTTTAATAACCCGGCGTTCCTAACCGTGATTACTTATTTTAATGACCTCTTACAGTTTAATTACCCGGCGTTCCTAACCGTGATTACTTATTTTAATGACCTCTTACAGTTTAATTACCCGGCGTTCCTAACCGTGATTACTTATTTTAATGACCTCTTACAGTTTAATAACCCGGCGTTCCTAACCGTGATGACTTATATTGATGACCTCTTCCAGTTTAATAACCCGGCGTTCCTAACCGTGATGACTTATATTGATGACCTCTTCCAGTTTAATAACCCGGCGTTCCTAACCGTGATGACTTATTTTAATGACCTCTTCCAGTTTAATAACCCGGCGTTCCTAACCGTGATGACTTATTTTAATGACCTCTTACAGTTTAATAACCCGGCGTTTCTAACCGTGATGACTTATATTGATGACCTCTTCCAGTTTAATAACCCGGCGTTCCTAACCGTGATTACTTATTTTAATGACCTCTTACAGTTTAATAACCCGGCGTTCCTAACCGTGATTACTTATTTTAATGACCTCTTACAGTTTAATAACCCGGCGTTCCTAACCGTGATGACTTATATTGATGACCTCTTCCAGTTTAATTACCCGGCGTTCCTAACCGTGATGACTTATATTGATGACCTCTTCCAGTTTAATAACCCGGCGTTCCTAACCGTGATTACTTATTTTAATGACCTCTTACAGTTTAATTACCCGGCGTTCCTAACCGTGATTACTTATTTTAATGACCTCTTACAGTTTAATAACCCGGCGTTCCTAACCGTGATGACTTATATTGATGACCTCTTCCAGTTTAATTACCCGGCGTTCCTAACCGTGATGACTTATTTTAATGACCTCTTACAGTTTAATAACCCGGCGTCAGTAAACGTGATACCTAATATTGTGTTGATATTTCGCACATTACATGTAAATAAATCTAAAATAAGCAAACAATAGATTTGTTTTTGTTCTGTTTAGAGTCAATCAATTAATAAAATAAATCTAACACTTAACATTTTTGTTATGAAAAGATGATTTTTCTTTCATTTATTAAATCCATTTACATTCACTCATCATCATAATCTCATTTTTGATAAAGGTGGCTTTTAGAGGGTTTTGCATTTGAACTCTTCATATTTAACTGTACTTACCTTTATTTCTTTCGAGTGAGTACTGGTGGCTGTAAGATGCAAAACAACAAATTGCAAAACTATTAACAAATCTGAAAACAAACTACAAAATTACAAAATCAAATTTAAATTACAAATCTGAAATTGCAACATCAAATCCAAAAACAAAATAACAAACCATAAGATACAACAACAATTCCAGAAAGAGAATAATAAGTAGGAATAATGTACAAGCAGCCGGTAGGTATCGCAGAAATAAGCCCTTCAGTGTGATCAGGACACGGCTACTTACCAAATGAGGAAAATACTGGACATATAAATTTAAAACATTTTATTAGCTTATTAATGGTTTAATTTGAAAGTGCAAACCTTCAGCGAAAAGACAGTTAATAGTCCAAGCGACTATTAACATTCCTAACAAACGATGTAGTACAAACATTTGTAAGCGCTACATATGAAACATAAGCATATATAGACTGTTTAGTTTTCGTTTTTCAACTTAATTAGGGAGTCATTCGATTCGTCCGAATCTATCCACTGTTAAAGCGTTTTGTTTTTACCGTACATGTTGAAATTAATGTCGAAATCATCCACTGCAAATTGTGGTTGTCCAGTGTTTCAGTCACAAGATGGCGCCAGACGGAAATCTTTATTGGAGCGGAGGAATATTAAACATACAAGTAGTTCCGGTCATGTGTTATTATTTTGCAGCGGTTATTATTTGAAATGAACGAACCTGCAAATGTTGCGACTGGCCAATCAGAATCAAGCATATCAACGAGCCGTGTGATAAGAGCTAATACACACACATAGATATAAATATAAATAATAAATAAATATATATCTAGGGTTACACATGCATTTTATTTTTAACTGTTTACATTTAATAAAGACCATCAGACAATCCATCATGTTCATCATGAGGATACTTGCCAATGTTTTGACATATACCTTTGTGTGATATGCCTACACACAGCATGCACAACTTCTCAAACAGTTCACAGGGACAATATTGAGTTCTTGTTTACTAATTTTTTTCACTTAAATATATTTAAATTTGTAATGCTCAGTTTTCATTCGGCTTTATCCTCATTGCAATCAAAAAATTAAAACATTAACAGCAATTCGTGGTGTTGCTTTTTTGCAGTTAAAATAGTTTTAAACTCATATTAATGTCTCTTTCTCGTTCTTTTACCTATGACATTTTTTCCCACATTGAACGCTATATATGGCTGTGCAATTGGCATTTCTTATGTTATATTCACATCAATTATCCCCACAATTCAAATTGATTAATTAAGCAACTAAATGATGCTTTTGATGCCAGTGTTTATATCAGGTAAGTTTCATCAATATACATTGCATAGAGAAAAACTTAATGATACTTAATGATACCATGTATTATACTGTTTTATTCTATTATTATTGTTAATTAAATTATAATGTTTGTAAAGCTTCTTCGTTATAAAGCTTTTGTAGATTGTATATTGAATTGAAAATATAAATGAAATTGAATTAAACTATGCATGATGTGTATTATTCGTGTAACTTTTCTCAGCGCTGTGCCCTCGCTGAATCCAACAGAAACTTGAACAGATTTGTTATATTTTTCTTTTATCCTTTTTTAAGATCATCACAAACATACATATATAGAGGATCGCGATGTATTGTTATCGTCATACAAAGGATCTAACAAAGGAGCAAAGTAAACAAAATGATATGGGATATACAATAAATCCAGAAAGGAATAGATTTCAAGAATTCTACACAATCGTTTTGCTTTTTATATTATTATTTATATTCTTTTTTATATTAATAATGTGTTAATCCAGTTTTAAATAGTGTTATGTTTTGTTTGTGTATGTATAATTTACCATATATGATTAAAAGGTTTTCCTTTTACTTGTCTTTTATACAATAAGAATATATCCTTACTAAATTACTTTTGTCTGTTTGATTATCAGATACTCAATATTACTCCAAAACAAATGAGAAAATATACATTTGATTTAAGTAAATGTTGGATTTAATGGTTATAACAATGAGTATAAAAATACCGGTTTGCATAGTGGAGTATAAAAATTTGCTTATAATGGGAACGTGACAGACTGAAAGGAGGTTAACCGGAAATTGGCTTTTATTTTGAAATCAATTCTCTCACGCTCGTACGTTGTGAAGATTTGCCTGCAGTCTTTTTTAACGCCTCAATGGCGCCCCTTGAGGAAACACGTCGTTTTAGCATCGCCTGTCAGTCAGTTTTACTCCAGCTGTGCACCTGACAGATGTCCAAAACAATTTCAGTCGACACAACATTATTTCCCGAACGTGATCTCCTTTAATTCGAGTGCACTTCCCTGTTTTAAACGCCGTGAACGCGCAGCAGTGAACGCGCTCGTCGTCATAATCATTATCAAAGAGCGACATGACTGTGGATTGATCGACGTTACCGGACATTCATTTCATTTACAGCACAAACTCTCTGCGCTCATTTCAAGGTATGATTCTTAATAACATACATAGATTATTATATATTCTGGCCATTAAATGAGTGTTACTGTCTTTAAATGTAACGAATATCTCTGATCAAATGATAAATACTGCATCTCATCTGTTTCAGTGTAACGTTACAACAATGCAAAGAGATTCAATGTAACCAGTACATTATAGTTTAGTATTTAATGCTGTATTGTCATGCAATCAAAATGCTCCAAATATTTATTATGCATATAGTTTTGAATTCAAAGGTTTTATGTGGATTAGTTCACTTATCTAGAAATAGAGGTGTTTGTATTTTTGTGTTTTTTATATTATCATAGTTTATTGTTTAGAATAAACAAGAATAATACGTTTTTGTTGTTTTTTTTTACAAAAAATTGCTTTTTAATCTACATTCTAGTACTACTGTCTATCTAGTATTGATGGATTAAGTAGTTTTGTATTTATGTAAAAATCAAATTGCCACATTAAAGATATCGCTTTAAACTTTTATCTGTCAGAGATCACCCTGCTGTTATTATAATTCTGCTTCGTTTATTAATTCACAGGATGGATGTGGATATGGTGAATATGTTTGTTATTGCCGGAGGGACGCTGGCGATACCCATCCTGGCATTTATAGCATCTTTCTTTCTCTGGCCTGCAGCGCTTATTCAAGTCTACCACTGGTGAGTGCTTTTCCCAAAATGCTTCAATTTAATTTCACAATGTCCTGAGTTTATTGGACCCTTTAGCTATGCACACTCCCGGGAATCATTTCAACAATTTAACGCTCAGTTCTGCTGTTAAACAACAAAACCTTTCATGTTATCATTCGGAGTATTTTAAGTCTTATCTATACAATCAGTTTCCGTTAAACCAGACACAAACCCCAAGATAAAGTTGACGTGTCATATTTTGGCCAGAAATATAAATGTGGGTTCTTGCTTTGCAGATGTTTTGAGTTTGTTTAACAAGTTATTGTTTTTTATTTTTGTTAGTATATCATACTTTTGGATCAAAGCAGTAGTTTTGATTATGAAGAATATCGCAGTTAAAAGCGTGCATGTTTTATCAGTTTACCAGGTTTCTCTTGTCTTATCATGTGAAGGGTAACTAGGTGAAGGGTGACTCGACATACAGTGCACACACCCCATGTCACAAAACAAGCTTACTGTATACAAATCTGTTAAATATTTCATATTTGCCTCGTAAAACATTTGCTTTGGATTTAAGAGGCTAAGTCTGTGTTTTTGGTTGGTCCGGTACATGCAGTCCTGATTTTCTGCTTATATAAATGACTGTAAGAGTCAAACTCCATCAACAGAATCTGATTTAATGCCACGCCGCTCTTGGACTGTTTATGAACCTTTGAACTGCCCTTTGACTCATTTCTGGAACTGTCATGATGACTAGTGTTTATATTTTGGGATGCTGATGTCAACAACCTCCCCATTGACTTTCATGCCAAAGCATTTAAACATGTTTAGACACAAATATAACTTTTTGATTCCAAGCAGAAGTTTGTGCAATGTTTCATTTCCCTTTGCTCTCTGTAGATGAAAGTGTTTGCTCAGCATCTTCAAACACTGTGGTAAATGTTTCACGTGTCTCTTCATGTGTTTGTGTTGAACAGGTATTGGCGCAGGCGTCTGGGGCTGCAGGTGGATTATGCAGAATATGAAGGATATCGTTTCTGTTATTCTCACAGAGGGACTCCAGGCGCACGGCCGTCTGTTCTTATGCTACACGGCTTCTCCACTCACAAAGACATGTGGCTGGCTATAGTCAAGGCGAGAAACCACCATTACATTTACATTTATGCAGACGCTTTTATCCAAAGTATGTGCAATCCCTGGGATCGAACCCATGACCTTGGTGTTGCTAGCGCTGTGCTTTCTAACCACTGAGGTACAGGAAAACTTCATGCAGTTTTTAAGGGGCTTATTTCTGGTGAATGTAAAGATTCAAATACTCAAACATACACCATAATGTTTCATAAAATAACCATCAGATCATGTGGACTGAACACTTAAAGACTTATATATGACCTGCTTTCAAAAGCTGTTAAAAAAACAACAACTATAGATTAACAGAAAGAAAACAGAAACATATATACTTAATAATATGGAAATGAGATCATAACAAAAAAATGTTTGTGTAGGAATGTATGCTATCATTTATCATTATAATGTCTGTGCCATTGATCACGGTTTACAGAATTATCATAGAATTGGATTTTATTGCAAAAACAGACTAAACAACTTTAAAAAATGAAATATAATAATTTTACAGTACTTAAAAAGAAATGAACATGTTAAACTGTTTCAAGATAGATTTCAATGCAAAATTATTAAAGAATATATTTAAAAAATATATTTTCTGGCTTGGCATTTTTGAGCCCAGATAAATATGTAAACATCTTGAATTATAAACATCATTTGGCGTTATGTGTTTATTATGCTCAGCACAAATGCAGTGTTGTAAGTTTGAAAAGAAGCTAATGTACATTCTTCAAATCTTTGCTATTTTGAATCGCGTACGTTCACTATCACTCATGTGTATTGTTTTGCTTGTTGCAGTTTCTCCCAAAAAATGTGCACCTGGTCTGTGTCGACATGCCGGGTCATCAAGGTACCAGCCGCACCAGCGCTGTGGATTATTCCATAGAGGGTCAAGTCAGACGCATAAATCAGGTGAGTCAGATGACACTGAACTGGTGCTGAGGGTTCTCAAACAAACCACAAATCTGGCCACTGGCCTAGTTATATTTGTGATGTGTTTTTCTTGAGATGAGTGTAAAGCCCTTGTGTGTTGATTTTCTCAGAGCTAATCAGTTTTCTTTAAACAACACTGACTTGTTCCTAAAATAGATGCCCTTCTGTGAGCCCAAGAGACTTTTTCTCCACTTCAGAGCCTGAAATGATGCCTTTAGATGTTCATCTGTCTTCCGTAAGCTATGATTTGCACTGATGAACTTGATTATTACTTGCAGACATGCCGTTTTTATGACGTTACGAGAGGTTTGTTTTTCTACCTCTTTAAAATGAACAGACAGCCTGTGTTTGTGATGGATGTTTGGCAGTTCTGCAGATCACAAATAATCCTCTTGTGTAATCTCGTGTATGCTGTATAGTGCTTTATATAGGTCTTGATCTTAAAACCACAATTTACAGTTTTTCTAAACTAAGAAGAATGTGGATACAACACAGTCACAGACCGGATTTTCTTTTTATGACTTAGCTTGAACAGTGATGCTTCCAATAAACCGTTCATTAACAGTCATTTACAGCTGCTTGTGTGGTTTTTCTATGTGTTTAGTTTGTGAAGAGCATCAGGCTGAACAGAAAACCTTTCCATCTGATCGGCACGTCGATGGGTGGAAACGTGGCTGGAGTTTATGCTGCGCGTCACCCGTCCGATCTGTGCGGCGTCACTCTCATCTGTCCAGCAGGTGTGTGCGCGCGTCAGGTGTCGTCCCCGCGAAGATAGAAAACCCAAATCAGTTACACAGCAACACATTTGTGTTTTTCCAGGTCTTCAATATCCCACCGAGAGTACGTTTGTTCAGCGTTTGAGGGAACTGGAGAACACTCAAGATGCTGATGGGATTCCACTCATCCCATCCACACCTGAAGAAATGGAGCAGATGCTGAAATTGTGCTCGTACGTGCGTTTCAAGATTCCCAAACAGGTACATAAATGTTTCATTTTCTGAAGGAACTAAAACTAAAAACGTTTCTGAAACAAACACAGTCTCCTTTGGTTTTCTAGATTCTTCAGGGACTGGTTGACGTCCGTATTCCGAACAATGACTTCTACCGAGAGTGTTCGTACCTTAGTGATTCGTTCAAAAATATGCTTGTAGACACAAAATAGTATTTTATCTCTTCGTTGTTCCTGCAGGTTTCATGGAGCTTGTTGGAGAGAAATCGAGACATTCTTTACACGAAAACATGCATCTCATCACAGTTCCTCTTCAGGTTATTTGGGGCAAAAATGATGAGGTACAGCTTGGTGGATAGATTTGACTAGTGTGTAAAATTCTTTACGTTTATTCATTTGTTTGTTGTACTGCAGGTGCTGGACGTGTCTGGAGCGTCTGTTCTCGCCGAGGCCGTTCCCGGTTGTCAGGTTCATCTTCTAGATAACTGTGGTCACTCGGTAGTGATGGAAAGACCGAGAAAATCCGCCCAGCTCATCGTCGACTTTATCATCACACAACAGAACGCAGGCAAAAGCACAAAGAAACTTTCCTAAAACTGGACTGTATGTAAGATTGTTGGAGGTTATTGTGCTGCTCTGATTCTTTTCACCTTGACATTCAATTGAAGAGTGACCACGAATACAGGTTATGCACTGAAAGTTGTTTTGGATAAAAGCATCTTACAAATACCAATATGTCATTTTCCAGATTTGTAAATAATCAAAGTTATTTTTTTAGCGAACGCTCAGGGACGATCTGTTAAGAAGCACTTCAGAAGTTATGCAGTTACTGTTCAGTGCACTGGAAAAAATGACTTTCTTACTTAGTATTTTTATCTTGATTTATAGCACAAATGTCTAAAAATTCTTAAATCAAGACCTATTTTCTTAATAAGCAAAATGACTTTAGACAAAACATATTACATTTAAGTGAATTTGTGCTTAAAACAATCAATTTTTTGACATTTGTACTGAACTAAAAGTAAAAAAGTCATGTCACTGCAGACTGATATTATGTCAAATTTAAATAATATTATTATAGACATTTTCCTCTGTTTACAACAAGAATGGCTGCGTGTCGATCATAGTGAGCAACATACCTAGACCGCACTTTTAGGCATTATAGGCCATCCCAGAACAAAAGAATCAAACATTTCAAGGAATAGTTTACAAAAAATAAAAAAATGCTGTATGATATTTCATATTTCAGTTTGACATGCTGGCGTATTTAGTGCTAGTGTTTGATTTTGGTTTTGCTGGAGTTCTCTGTATTAATAATAATTTATATATTTGGGGTAATTATTTGTTTAAATGTGCTAAAGATTGTGAGAGCTTCAATGTTCTTTCACTTTGTGGTTGACTGTTGTTTTCATTGTTAGGAACAAAAGTTTTAATGGTGTTACATATGACAAATATTAGCTTTTCAATATTTTGTATGAATCACATTCCAGAACACGTCTGTACACAGAAACCCTGTTTTAAATACGTCTTTTGGAAGTTACGCAAACACGGTTTACATAAGTTTGACTTGTTGTCAAATAAACTGGTGACTAAATCTGATATTGTTAAAAAGTTTTTTTTGTCTGTGTAGGTGCAGTTTCAACAGCCTTAAAACAAGAATTTTTGAGAATTTCATTTTATTTTAATAATCATTCAGTGATAATGTATCACAACATGACGTTTGAAGAATTCTCCAAATCACACAGGAACTTAGAACAGAACATCTTCATAAAACACAGTTATATATGACAGTAAAATATCATCTCATTTTCAACAAACCATAAAAACAGTTCACAGAACAAACAATCCCTCACAGAGGATGAATAAAATATTAAATGTTGATCTTTTGACTGAAACACAAACATCTTCAGATCCCAGATAACCATAAAAGTATATCCAGTGGTCTCAGAATACAACATCTGAAATCATTGAGTCTTCATGGAAGTCAGAAACAGCAAAATACTTTACAGTATAAATATTGTTTTCCATCTGAAAACTATTATTCTACCAATTTCCTTTAAAAGTGGAAATCAATGTAGATATTTCATTTAAAAATGAGAACAATGTCATTTCTCCTTCATGGAATAGTTGATATCTGCCTTCATTAAAGCAAATGAATCTGATTAAATGTTAATTAAAACACAAATTAAAGATTTAATTATTAATAATATGTCTATGACTGACAAAGTATTTATCCAAAGATAAACTACAACAAGCATTTAACAAAAAATGCAAATAAGTAAATGATTTTGGCAAAATCTTTAGAGAATGATAATGTTGTCTATAGAGACAATTCTCTTTATATTGAGTCTTCATAGAAGACAGAATCCTCAGTGTACGATTACAGTACAAATATCTGGTTCTGATGATCAATATTTTCTCAAAAAGAGAATTTAAAAGTGATATTGTTCATGTTGTCTAATGTAGCCGGTTATGAGTTGGTGTAGGTGTGTAGCAGGGCCTCCAGATGGCGCTCTTGTTGACATTCATGTCTTTGTTAATGGTGTTGCGTAATCAATTATGTTAACAATAACAACTGTTTACCTGTAATAAACTCGCTAATAAATGAACCAACATAATATACACAATTGAGCAAGTATAGCGATTAATAAAGCAATTGTAAAAAGTTACGTCTTACCTTTTGCTCCACATGTCTCTGTCTGTAGAGGATTCTGTCTTCTATGAAGAGAGTAAAAAAGTCCTGATGGAAAATATACTTGAACTAAATTAAATATTTTCACATCAAGGGGAAGCTTTATTTTTTGTTTGTTTACAAAAATTTATATTGATAATGTAATAGCAAGAATCTTGCTGTATGAATTCTGCGTTGTTTATGCTAAGAGCTTCAGTCTGGGGTGTTTATCTCCTCTGATATTATTTATGTAAAGCAGTTCAGTGAATGTATTTCTGCTTCAATAAAACAATCAAATGAACATGTTTTCATCTCATCTGTCATTATTCAAGCTTATTTTACCTAAAGAAAAGATTTTAGTTCATACAGAGAGTCAAATTTAAATAAGATCAACATAAATGAAGGATTCATACACTGATAATGTGAATCTCATATTTTTGTGATGAAAAAGCTGCACATCTAGACACAAACTGCACTGAAAGAATAAAAAGCAGCAATAGCACAAACCTGTTTAAATGTAATGACAGACTGATTTTCCTCCCAACTTTAGCAAACACAACACAAATGTCGTTC
>JAOTQM010000030.1:7575000-7672500 GCA_026939265.1 Oreonectes daqikongensis | reverse complement strand
CAACTTGAATAAAGTGCATGTGTACGTTTGCTATGGCAAGTTTATTGTCAAGAGAGCATCTCTCTGCAATTGCTTTTATGTGAAAGTGTGCATAAAATTATTTTCCATCATGTGGAACGACAAATAAATTCAACTCACCTCTACTATATTGTTTCATTCATTTTTTTATACGTATTGTTGCACTTTAAACTTGTTAAAGTTTACACTCCAAGTATACTTAAGTTTACTTCAATAAAATAAATAGTAGTCCCAAGTACTACATTCATACTACATCAGATATTGATATTAATATCAATCTACTTTAATAAAATGCATGTTTTCATATCCAAATTCAGTATCCTAACTTGCTGTAAGTCATTCATAGAGACTCATTCAACACAATGACTTATACAGTATAAGAACAATAAAAAAACATACTTTCACTTTCTCATTAGATACTATGTTTGTGTCTCTATAAATGTAAATAAGCACATAGTTGTCAAGCTGTCATTGGTGGTGTTTATCTGTTCACTACATGACAAGCGTTCAACAGCCTCCCAGGGGAAGTTTTGTTATAGGATCAAACGTTTATTAGCATGTGAATAGGCACATGTCTATTGTTCTGTGTGGGAAAGTCCTGCTAGCCAGAATCACAGCTTAGTTCCATTAGCATCCCAAAAGACCTCAATAAAACAAATCCCTGTTCTCACCCACAACAAGAGTTATTAAACCAACAAAATCAAAAATATAAAAGCCATTTTAGAAAATAATCCAAGTCACCAGAACCCTGCAGATTTCATCACAGTGAGTGATATTAATGTATTTGAAGAAAAGGGTCACTAATTCTAAACACATTTCTATACATTTCCATACATTTTTGTAAGTGTAAGTCCAGGAGGCAAGTATAAGAATTGCCAACCATACTTCATCCTACGTGAAAGTATACAAAGTATTCTAGTAAAAGTATTTCAAAGCAACAACATAAACAAAAGTTACTGCGCATGCATAAATCTAAATTAATGTATTTAAATAAAAACTTTAGTTATGTTATTAGACCGATCAACAAACACAGACCGGAAGTTAACTTTGGGCCACGCATGTGCGTCAGATGAAAAAAGTATGCGAAGGAGATTGAAAATGTAATTCATTATTTAGTTTAAAAGTCTACTTATAGCAAACTTGAAGAAACATTTTTGAGAGAGCTTTTAATCCACAACTTGTAGCAGACAACATGTTCAATGCTCTCTCATTTGTAAGTCGCTTTTGCTTTAAAGAAATCAACTAAACAAATTCTGTAAATATAAAAGCACTAAATTGTTTCTTATGTGATTGATACCCATAGATATGTCAAAAATATCAGAATCAGACTTCAAAGTATCACATTCCTTTAGGAAGAATTGTATGGGACTGTTCCACATTGGCCAACAAAAAAAGAAAGAAAGAGACTGAAATATTAAATAAAAACATCTTTGAAATAAACAATCATAAATGTGTGCGTTCCCATATATCAGTTTTCTTAAACTGATGGTTTTTAAAAGCTTGTGTCATTTCTCCAGCAGCTGTCAGTAATGGACAGATTGATAACAGAGTCGCTCTCATTGGTTAATGATGCACAGCGTCATCTTTAAAACCCACAGACTGAAACTGGGTCTCTTTTCAATATGAGAAAGCCAAGCAACTTGAGTAGATTTAGCTTACTTTAGATTAACTGTTGAAAACAACACTGAATAATAGAGAAGGGTCTCCAGGATATTTCACCTCCACATCTAGCGATCATTTCTACATATAAAACATGTTTCTGTGCTGCCATTTTGCTGATGGACAAATGTGACCCTTGGCAACAAAACCAATAAATTGAGATTTTTACAACATCTGAACTGAATACATAAGCTTTCTTTTGATATATGGTTTGTTAAGATTGTACCATATTTAAAGCTTTAGAATCTGAGGGTGCAAAAAAAATCATAAAAACATTAAGAAAATGACCTTTAAAGTTGTTCATCTGGTGTAGCAAGCAGCTGCTTTGAAGAAACAGGTTTGTTTTATCGCCCTCTTTTGGCTTAACGCTGTAATGATGTTGTGGAGAATAGATGAACCTAAAAGCTGAAATTCTAAACTTTAGACTTCAGAAGTTTATGGGCATTTTTGTTAGAGATTTTGCAGCATCCACTCATATTTTTTATATATTATGTTAATAGATAAGAAATTCACAAAACATCTTCATAAAACATGATCTTTACTTGTCATAAAAGAAAAATCAATAACTTTGACCCATACAATGTATTTTTGGCTATTACTACACTGTAAAAAAAATCATCTTTTTAAGTTTCTTTATTGCATTGGATTTTTTAAGTTGCACCGACTACCAAAAGTTGAGATAACTTACATAATTAAGTCAAATCAACTAGATTGAACAAAACAATTGGATTAACTTACTAAATTAAATTCAGCTGACTACAATAAAAAACATTCTTACAATGTAGAAATAATCTCGAGCTATTGAGACATGGATTTTGTGATCCAGGGTCACAAATGTAAATGAAACGACAATAAACAGATTTTGTTTTTCTGATTGTTTTATTTCGCCACAGACTGATTGAAATACATTCAATGGCCTTTTGTAAATGAAAATGAGTGCCTTCACAGAAGGAAACAAAGTTTCACATATACAGTGAAAATGTTTTTACGATGCCTACGGAAGGTCAATGTCTTTATAAAAGATACTGTACATAGTACAAATAGTACAATATGAAGTATGACTTCTTAAAAAAACTCAAGCAAGAGCTTAATCTCTAGGAATTTAGATATTTAACAATACAATTTGCATTATTTCATCAGAAACAAACAATACAACCCAAATAGGTTATAACTTCATACAATTGATAAAACTCAATCATAGATGTTGTTCTAAATACAGAATACAGACCAACTCTTGGCCATATGCAAAAAAACAAGCAACATATTGTTCAGATAACAGAAATAATCTTTCACATTTGAAAGTAATGAAAAAGCTTATTGTAAGCTTAAATGAGGACAAATACGTTGTTAAAACAAATATCTGGCATGACATCTTTATAGATATTTATGACCAATATGGTCATCAATTAAAAACAATGTTTGAAGTATTCAAACAGAAAAATGGCAAAGTTCAGTCTAATGTAGCCGGTTATGAGTTGGTGTAGGTGTGTAGCAGGGCCTCCAGATGGCGCTCTTGTTGACATTCATGTCTTTGTTGAAGGTGTTGTGGTGTGTCCTCCTGATCTGTTCTGATGTTGTCTGCAGGTTCTGGAAGTGCTTCAGCAGTCTTCTCTGTGTCTTCTGTATGTCATGTTTGGACACACTTGAAGAAGTCTTGATTGACAGCATGTGAACTGGAGTCCAGAACAAACTGCTGGTTTGTCAGGAAGCCGACTGTCATCTCCAGTATATCTGCTTTCTCCAGCTTGGAATCAGAGTCCTGATCCGGAAGAGAGTGGAGCCGCTCCGTGCTTCTGTTCACACCATCTCTGCGCATCTATTGGTTTTCTCAGCTGCAAACAGAAATAAAAAAAGACGTTTAAGTGACTTTGTGTCAGGAAACATGTGGAAACACGTGAGAGGTGCTAAAGTCATGTTGATGTGAGCAGGTGCTGAATGTACCTTGTTGTTGAGAGAGAGATGCTTGTAGGTGTCATGTCTGGATCTCTGTGCTGTAGATCTCTGTGTAGAGGGAATCTGATCTGCACTGCCTGCAGCTCCTCTATTTATACTCCCAAATCTCCATCTGAATGTGTGGAGCTTGAGCTCGCTGGACTTTCTCACACTTTCCAGCCAATGGAAGAGCCGGAAGAGACAATGATGGCCACATGCTCAATGATCCTCTATCAGGACACAAAGGCAGCAGGTGGAGGGATGACTGGAGCTGATGGAGAGACTCACTGTGTGAATGTGGGAAAGTGGTGACCCTGTAGAGAGATCCGATCTGTCACTCCAGCAGCACACGCTACACAACACTATACACACGTGTGGAAGAGACAAACATCACATCCACAAAAATCTTATTGATGATGGATTTCATTCACGTTGTGTCCTGTTTATAAAAACTTTGATCATACCAGAAAACGATACTCTTTGGTAAAAGTTTCTTTGAATATATTCATATGTAAAGTTTTAGAGTTCAGAAAGTCTTTATTGTCTAGGACTCCAGATGTGTTTGTGTTGGTCAGTGTGAGTAAAGATGTTATGTGAGGTTCTCACACTGAGTCTCTGTCTTCACATGAATGAAGCACAAAAGCATCCAGAGTCTTGAATGGAGCTTTAGTGACGGCTGAAGACTTTCTGTTCTACTGACGTCACCAACCATCTGGAGAGAAACATCCTCACGCTGAAGAACACGTCATGACTTAAACAGTATATTTCAATTCAGCACATTATTGATCTAAACCAATGATTAGTTTCATCAAAGTACATATTTTTCCATTTTTGTAAAGTTTATGATATATGAAGAGAAACAAATAAATATGGAAATGTTGTTCATGGGAAGAAGTTTATCAGTTTGGTCTGAATTTCCATAAGTGTGTCGAGTCTCTTGTGTGTTTGTGTGTTATATATTGAGGTTGTTTGGGGGTTTAAGATGCTAATGACACAAGTGTGATCCTGTTCTCCAGAGTTTTCCCACACACAACAATAGAAGTGTGTCTATTCATATGATAATGAAGCTAAATTCTAAACAGATTATCTACAACGTTTCCCACAAGTCACCAATTTAAAACATTTGCTTTTTAAGAGTTGAAATAAACCTTGTTTTGATAAATAAACTTTTGATTCAGTTTTTTTAACACACAACACCTGCATATAAATGTGTATTGTATTGAATGCATTTCTCCTGACCTCTGACCTCTGGTGTCTTTAGTTAAGTTTTATTGTTTCTGAGGGTTTGTGAATGAGTTCTGTTTCTCATGCTTTGTTCATTCATATTGTTCACTTACACAACAACAGAAACACACATTAAGACACACGTCTCCACATTTACATTGTTAAAATCATCACATTACACGTTATTTTAGTTTCCAAAAACATACAGTATGAAACAGTTACTCTTTATAATCCATATGTACCAATACTGTGAAGGCAATTCCACATTAAGGTGTTTGTAATCGTTTATAATTTGATTTAATGTAAATATAATTTTTGAGAAATAAAAAATGGTTATGTTTTGCTTTTATTTTTTACAAACAACAATTCTGGTGATTTCTGTGAAGCACTTATACACTGTAAAAAAAAATTGGGGGCTTAACTTTAAAAAGTAAGTAACCTGGCTGCCTTAAACTTTTGAGTTCTTTAACTTAAAAAACTAATGAATTTCATACAAACTCGTTATGTTAACTAATATTTTATATTAAGTTGATTTAATTCAAAATTTTAAGGCAGCCGGGTTACTTTTTTTTTAAGCTGAACCAACATTTATTTTTTACAGTGTATTACTTTGGCTGTGGCTCTTGCATTCTGTATTTACAAATGTTCAGTGTTTGTAAGGAAGAAAATGTGAAGCAAATCTATTCTGACATTTCACAAATTTTAATAACATCAGGAAAATTTAAGTTTGATGATGTTGATTTTGAAAATGAATTTAAATCTTTAAAAAAAACCACATTTTCTGTTCAACATTTTAATTCACACTTTGTGGACAATATGTGGAGTGTCCAGTGTCAATTAGCCTACACATTTTCTTTGTTTTCGTTTTTTTACTTGAAAGTTTTTTATATATTCTTAGACATGTTAGAAGTCTTTGTTCAGGGGTGATATCATTAATAAAATATATTTGTCTTGAGGTTATATTAATGATGTAATTGGACGTTTTCCTTCTTTAAAAGAATGATGTTTGAAATATTGACTCATTCATTTAGGTAGGAACTGAATTCCACGACAGAAAGTAGAATTAATTGTTTTTATTTTGTTTACAATTACTTTTTTGAATGCAAAAAATAGGCAATGAAACATTTGCATGAAGAGACCTTCAGAACACGCATACTAAAGTACACATCAAATAATAAACTTTACAAAAGTCATGTAACAATAACCACACAAATGGCTTCCAGGGGTAAAATACTCAACATTTCTCCATAGGAGAGTAATATTTTAACACAGTCTTCACAGAAACTGACAGAGTTAAAATGTTAAACTAGACGTTCCTTCAAAGGACAATATTTTGAGAACTAACATAAACATTCACATAAGACTTGCAGTTACTGTAATGTATGTTGGAAATTAAACATCATGAAGCCGAAATGACTTGATATTATGTGATCATATCATATGTCCTGTATGGACAACAAAGCATTTATCATAAAGATAAAATATTGAAAGAATTCCCAATAAGGGGAACATTTTAGCATTTACAGGAGATTTACCATCTCAAAAATGTGATCTACCTTCATAGAAGGTGTATCAAGAAATGTGTATTTAACAACACACAATGCATTTCTAATAACAGAAACAATATTCGAAATAAAAAGTCCCAAAATATTGTCATTGACATCAGATAATTGATGTGTGAAAACATCTGATTCAGTTTCTGCAGAAAATATATGAACCAAAAATGTGTGTCTAATATAGACTTGATGACTCTTCAGTCCGCCAGTATGTCTGGTTTGGCCTCCAGAGGGCGACGTGAGCTGAAATCTTCACATTGTTACTGCTCCTGAAGACCAGCTGATACAGGATCAGTCTCTTATTTTCTCCTCATTCTGTAGATGGAAGACATCTCAATGCTTGGATTTAGAGTCCTGATCCGGAAGAGAGTGGAGCCGCTCCGTGCTTCTGTTCACACCATCTCTGCGCATCTATTGGTTTTCTCAGCTGCAAACAGAAATAAAAAAAGACGTTTAAGTGACTTTGTGTCAGGAAACATGTGGAAACACGTGAGAGGTGCTAAAGTCATGTTGATGTGAGCAGGTGCTGAATGTACCTTGTTGTTGAGAGAGAGATGCTTGTAGGTGTCATGTCTGGATCTCTGTGCTGTAGATCTCTGTGTAGAGGGAATCTGATCTGCACTGCCTGCAGCTCCTCTATTTATACTCCCAAATCTCCATCTGAATGTGTGGAGCTTGAGCTCGCTGGACTTTCTCACACTTTCCAGCCAATGGAAGAGCCGGAAGAGACAATGATGGCCACATGCTCAATGATCCTCTATCAGGACACAAAGGCAGCAGGTGGAGGGATGACTGGAGCTGATGGAGAGACTCACTGTGTGAATGTGGGAAAGTGGTGACCCTGTAGAGAGATCCGATCTGTCACTCCAGCAGCACACGCTACACAACACTATACACACGTGTGGAAGAGACAAACATCACATCCACAAAAATCTGTGTTTTAAACCACATTGATGGATTTCACAATGTGTCCTTCTCATAAAAAAAACTTTTGGAGTTGTGTTGTGGTATTCAGAGGTCACTTGTGTGTGTGTGTGTGTGTGTGTGTGTGTGTGTGTGTCAAAAACTTGATATTAATATCAGTATAATACATAATACAGTCAGTGTATAAAATGTTAGTAAACAGAATAGTAATGGTCCTCAAAAAATGCTTTAACTTTGTATGATAAGGTGTTACTTAGGCAGTTTTTAATGATCTCTTAGTATTTTTTTAAAAGAGTTTTTGTCTAGATTCAATATCAAATGTAAAAATAGGTATTTCTCTCTCTCTGTTTATAAGATTTGGTGAGGTTTGCATAGTTTCAAAGGAGCACAAAAGAATCTGCAGTCCTGAATGGAGCATTAGTGACAGTTCTGGGGTCAGTGGATATTCAGGGATTAACTCTGTGCTTGACTGTGGATGATTCATTGATTTTTTTGTAATATTTAACTTTTAAACATCTTCACATCTATGAATGAAATCTTTCAATATTACAAAAATGATTAAATGAAAAAGATCTCACAGATGGTTAAATAATAATGATCTGCAAGTTTTTTTGGTTTTTTTTTTACAGATTTTCCACGTAAAGTGTCCAATATTTTTTTTTCACTGCTTTTTTTAACAGTGTATTTTTGAAATGTGGTAAAAACAATTTACAAGAAAAATTGTGAAAGTATGTACTTTTACAGGGAACTATTCCTGGCACCCCAGCTGCCAGAAAATCTCTGTATTTTTAAACAAGATTTTTTTTACAGTTTATTTTGAAATATGGTCAAAAAATGTTGTAAAAGACAGCACACTTACAAGAACAATTGGGAAAACCATTTAATATCCGTATATCCTGTATTTTTACAGGAAAAAAGAAAATGTCAGTTTTTTTACAGTGTAGTTTATTTTTTTGTCTTTTTAAGCTTTCTGTACATTAAAAAAATGACAGCTTTTAATATACAAATTAGTAGATCATTTACATATTTACAAATGACAAGTTTAAATACAAGAGTTGTGCACAAATCACGGGTCTTGAAGAGCACAACCGTGTATAATTGTGTTTTGTTATTAGAGTTCTGTCTGTAAAATATGAAATGCTTATAGACATAAACACGTCACATAAACACGTTCACAATTTCAAACAACCAATGTTGACGGATGAAGACATTTAATTTTCCCTGACATCTGGAAAGAAAAAATTCTGATTGGCCAAAGTAACTTTTGTAGTATTTACAAGTGCGTTTTATGTTTTACTATATATTACAACACTTTATACATACATGGATGCATAATACATGCTAGGCTTTATATAACCACATAAATGACACACAAACAGAGTTGAGTATAACAATTAATCTTTAATAATTCATACTAAAGTTTGTTTAAAAAAATATAATAATATCTTCGAGTGAATGTTATTGCAATTTAAATAGATTCATTAAAAAGTGGAAATCATAGACATATGAATATAGGAATTTCCTTGTTGTACATTTGATTTGTACTTTTCCATCACAAAATGAGTAAATGAGAGATTAGGACCTATAGTGTCATTACAGATATCAAGAAAATCTGTTCATTTTCGTTCAGTTTTTTTATGTATTAGTCGTCGTAATGATCAAATAAAGCAATAGAAAAATGGCAGAACATATATGAATGAAGTTAAAGTCAAATTTATTTTACAGAAAAAAGTAAGCATAACACACAATTGATTTATAAACAATCATGAAATTAAAATGATACACTGTATCTTTAATGTTGTTTTCTAGACTGCATGTTCTCGAAAAGAGAGCGCAGCCTAACATTTCTAAAAACAAAGTACATTTCTCTTCAAGAGAAAAATACAATAAACTTTTCAAAATATACATAAAATGCAAATGAAATGCAACTTGGTTTCTGCAAGCTATTGTGCATCACATGTACAGTAAGACACGCTGTGAACGTCTCGCCACAACAAGTTCTGCAATGACATCTTAAAGTCATTAGGGGGTCAAAATCCAGAGAGAGCAAGCAAAGTGCTGTATTCCTCCGAGGTAGATGTGTTTACACACAATAAGATCAAGTGCTCGACTTGTTTAGTTCAGTCTGTGATGGACGTTTGCATCAGAACAATGGCATCACGTCCTGTTCTGGAGACGGAGAGAGACGCAGGATTTCTCGAGAACATCTTGAATAGCCGGTGTGGAGGAGTAAAGCTCTTTTTAAGCTGAAGAAGGACACCGTCTTGTCCAGTATGTCAGATGCAGGAATGCCGTGGTGGAGATGGTCTTCAAAAGTAGACTTCAGCTTCTCCATTTTGCTGAAACACTTTCTCTCCAGGCTGTGCAGTTTACACCTGCAATCCAAGAGAAGATCACTGTTATTGTATGCACATAATTGTTAAATAAAGCTGAAAATGAGAAAAATGTTTATGAATCTTTCTTACCTGGCGTAGTGGATGTTGTCTTGAGGAGAGATGTCCATGTATGCAGGCATGTTTGATGCTGAATTTGCTTCGTTGGTAGAAATCAAATCTCACACTAGACCAACATTTAAGCCCATATTTATACCAGCGAACATCTGCTGCCAGCCAATAGGAGAGCAGAGAAAAATCATAACTCTCATTGGTTGGTTGGTTTTTAATTGAGCTCTTGACTGGACAGGTGGGATTTTCTCTCTAGTGCCATCTGGCAGAAGGATCATCCCTTGGGAATGAGAGAAAGGCCGAGGGCATGAGGACTTACGGTTCTCACACTAGAAATGAAGAAAAACACTTATTGTATGATGTTTAAAGTTGGAAAATAAAATAATGGAAAAAGCAAAGCAATACGCATTAAAATACGCACATCAAATGCAACCGTATGTTGATAAAAAATAAATATATAATAAGAACTCAGTTTTCAGTTCTCATGAAGATTTGAGAAAAACACTTACTGTATTATTGTTGATGCATTAAAGTTGGAAAATAAAATAAATGAAAAAGCAAAGCAATACGCATTAAAATATGCACATCAAATGTAACCTTATGTTAATAAAAAATAAATATGAACTTGGTCTTCAGTTCTCAGAATGAAGATTTGTGGAAAATATTTTCTGTATGCCCCCCCCTTGGTAAATATATGAGGAAAGAATGCTGTGATAATAAATCTGCATTATTTCTCCTTTTGATCTTTTATAAAAAAATCTCAAATCCAATGTTTCATTAAAGTAAAACAATTGAAAGTGGGGGAAAATTACATTATAAAATAAATGTTTTTCTATAATAAACTCCCCCCCACCAGAAATTCTTATGAGTAAATATAAGTATTTTCTCATTGATATTTACATTTTATATATGTTTTTCAGGTCTCACTTTAAGAATGGAGAATATTTTCTGTATGCTGTTTAATGCATTGTATGTAAATTTGAAGATAAACTTTTTTTTGCAAAAAACCCCATCAAATGCAACATTTAACATGTTAATAAAAATAAATAAATATATAAACCAATAAAAGCATCCAAATGTATTTCCCTCCAGCCCTGTGGGAAGCGACACACTTCTATTGTGTGTGTGATTTAATGTGATGAATACTGAAGTGTGGGAAGCCGTGTGTCTCTGTGGCTCCCACCAGCTCCAGGAGCGCTGGGGCGTGTGATCAGCGTTCATATGCTGTGTGTGTGTGTGTGTGTGTGTGTGTGTGTGTGTGTGTGTGAGACACAAGCCTGAGAACAGGTACAACCACAGAGCTCATACAACACCTGCTGCGGCAAAATATCCTGCATCACTTACACCATTTACTGATATTACAGTCATGAAATGATTGCTGACATTTATACTGTGCAAGAATAATATAGAGTAAATCATTTAATGTAAAATTTGTATACACAAAAATCAATATTCTAGGTACACTGTAAAAAATACACTTTTAAATTCATCTTTTTAAGTTTCTTTTTTGCATTGGATTTTTTGAGTACTGACTTCCAAAAGTTGAGATAACTTACATAATTGAGTCAACTCAACAAGATAGGACAACTTTTTGTTTATGTAATTCTCACATAAATTGATGTAATATTTGTCTTACTAAATTAAGTTCAGCTGACTACAATCCCCAAAAAATTTTACAGTGTAATTCTAGGGTGTTATTTCACATCTTTACAACTGAAGTTAGTTGATGTTGTTCTAATCTCAGTATGGCACGTGTTTGATTCAGATGGGTGTGTGTTAAATGAGTGACATTGATGTGAACATCAGGCAGCAGATCTGATTTCTATATATACAGGGTCACTTTCTCACATTCACACAGAAGAACCCACACACCCCTCCACCTGCTCCCCTGAGACACAGGCTTTGTGTCCCTCATAGAGGATCATTTAACACGCAGCACCCCACAGCTCTTCCATTGGCTGGAAAGTGTGAGAAAGTCCAGCGAGCTCAAGCTCCACACATTCAGATGGAGATTTGTGAGTATAAATAGAGGAGCTGCAGGCAGTGCAGATCAGATTCCCTCTACACAGAGATCTACAGCACAGAGATCCAGACATGACACCTACAAGCATCTCTCTCTCAACAACAAGGTACATTCAGCACCTGCTCACATCAACATGACTTTAGCACCTCTCACGTGTTTCCACATGTTTCCTGACACAAAGTCACTTAAACGTCTTTTCATTTCTGTTTGCAGCTGAGAAAACCAATAGATGCGCAGAGATGGTGTGAACAGAAGCACGGAGCGGCTCCACTCTCTTCCGGATCAGGACTCTGATTCCAAGCTGGAGAAAGCAGATATACTGGAGATGACAGTCGGCTTCCTGACAAACCAGCAGTTTGTTCTGGACTCCAGTTCACATGCTGTCAATCAAGACTTCTTCAAGTGTGTCCAAACATGACATACAGAAGACACAGAGAAGACTGCTGAAGCACTTCCAGAACCTGCAGACAACATCAGAACAGATCAGGAGGACACACCACAACACCTTCAACAAAGACATGAATGTCAACAAGAGCGCCATCTGGAGGCCCTGCTACACACCTACACCAACTCATAACCGGCTACATTAGACTGAACTTTGCCATTTGTTCTCCTAGTTTGTATCAAATTCCATTTTGGAAAAACACTTATACAGTGAAGGCTTTACTTCACTACATTATTGACAAATGTAAAATGGGAATGTTCATTTTGGATTTGTATGTACAAAGCATTGTTTGAATTCTTCGAATGTTATTATCAATTATTTCTGTTTAAGAAAAATTCAATGGTGGATGCCATTTTTCCATCTTTTTGATGGTTGTTCATGACTTATTTTAAGTAATATTAACCTGTGCTTCAAATTGAAGCTAAATGTTTATCTTAACATTGAACCTGTTGGGTAAAGTGTCATTTCTCGTTTGGAGGATTTTGGCTATTTTAGTTCCTTTTTTGGAACAAGTTCGCCATTTCTTTAATCCCTTGTAAAGAATAGCTATGTGATTTTGATGGTAACAAAATATATTGTATCAATATAACCTGTTTGTGTACACATCGCATGTGTAAAGTGAAAACATGTTTTCTCAATAGAGATCGAATAAATCAAACTGCTCTTATCACCTGTTGTGCATTGATTCAATAATATTAACACTGATGTTAAAACGTCCAGGGGATATTTAATAAATGCCATCAGTTATGACGACAAAGATGTAGATTGTAAAAATACGATCTTCAATTTTAACACCTACATCACATTTGAGTCCAAGTTCCCAACACAAATCACGCGACTCGTGACGTCACGCTACAGGTGCGCGTCCCCCGTAAACACTGCGCGCCTCAGAAAACAAACGGTCGTCTTAAGTCATTTAAAACAATGAAAGTCGCCTAGTATCGTGGAGAAATGCCACACGTGTGTATTTATAACTGAGGTAAGAGTCTTTCACGGCGTTTCCCAGAGTCAGTCAGTCAGGGAGCAACAAAAGTCGCATATAAAGTTGAAGGTGAGGCTGTTGTATAGCCCACGGGCTTCCGTCCGTCTCCCGCTGTGGGAAAACAGCGTCACGGGCCACTAAAGTGTGCCTGACACCGGCTGACAACTTCAGTGGTGTTGACAAGACCAACACGTCCGTGTGAGATGATAAAACGACACAGACACGCTTCAGAACGGCTTTGATCCGTGAAGCTGGAGGTGTTGCTGTGCCACGAGCACGAGCTGTTTCCCAGGCACGTTTACGACATTGAACGTCGCATACAAAATAATGTAAGTGACAGAAATCCTACATTGAAGTTGTCGATAGATGTGCAAATTACTGTGTACAACTGTAAACATATGTATTTACATAATATGGATAAAACAGGAATTACAACCCTGTAATTCTCACATAAATTGATGTAATATTTACTTTTAAATGTAAAAAACAATTTATTAGTGTAAAAAAAAAAAAAAAATGACAAAATATTTTTTATAAATTCAGTACCACCTAAAATGTGAGTACGTTTTAAAGAAAACAATTATTGTTTAATAAATAGTCATTTTGTGACTAAAAAAACATTGTTTTGTTCAAAAATCATGTCCACCTGTTAGTTACTGTTCAATTCAATTCAATTGAAATTTTATTTATATAGCGCTTTTCACAATTTCATTGTTGCAAAGCAGCTTTACATGCATCATAGTTAAAAGTTAAAATAATAATGGATGAGAAAGAGAATATATAGGCAGTATATGGTATTATTGCAAGCTTTTCTCTATGTATACACTGATGAAACTAAAGTAAATACCATGTTAGATTTATTCTTAATTTTAATTTTGGTTATTGTAGTATTGTTGTTAGTGCTGGAAACCTAAAATTACAATAAACCAGAACAGTTTGCAATAAAACCAAGACGTGCAGATAGAGTATGCATGTTAAAGTATATGTTAACACACATGTAAGTTGTTACACCGTTTATATTTACTGAAAAGTAATACTAGTATACTAATATTACTATATGTATTTTGGTCATCTCTTCACGTTGACACTGAACTATAAGAGTATGTTTGGTTTTAAACATACATGCCCACAAAGACATGTGCAGTGTTTAATTTGTCATTTTCATGACCAAAATCACATTACTGACCTGTTGAATATTTAGGCTGATACCAGTTAAGATAAATGTAAGTACTTTGGGATTCGATCTGTCAATGGTTTGATTTGATTTGTTGTGGACGCTACACCCACTGGCCTCCGAGTGTGGGAAAGCTAATCCTGACTGGGACTCATGGCTTTGTAATGCTAATGAGCTCCTATAAATAGAGGAGAGAGAGACTCAATCTCAACACAACCGACTCGCTCTCCTCAGAGAAACATCACTGAAAGAATGGCTCCAACTTACACTACTGACTACTCCAAACTTTCCAACAAGGATAAGCATAAAGTAAGTATCTGATACGTCATACGGGACTTCAAACTCATGAATTCTGTCGTGCGTTTTAATCCGACAAAGCAAATTCCTAACCGAGTCTTTCTTTCCTCATCAGATGAGAAAACCTGCCGTGGAGAAAATGCGCAGAGATCGCATCAACAACTGCATCGAGCAGCTCAAAACCATGCTGGAGAAGGAGTTCCACCAGCAGGACCCAAACACCAAACTGGAGAAAGCCGACATTCTTGAGATGACCGTGGTCTTCCTGAAACAGCAGCTCAAGACCTCAGCTCCGCAGAAAGCTCACTTTGACGGCTATTCCCAGTGCTGGAGGGAGACCATGAACTATCTGTCTGTCAACTCCAAGACGGACGCCGTACGTCAACATCTGAACCGCCACCAGGAAGCCCAGAGATCATCTCCAGATCTCAGTCTCGTGTCTCCAGCCTCCCATCGGAGCAGCGAGGTCATCGTGAAGCAGGAACCATGTGCTCACAGACCTCTCTGGAGACCTTGGTAGACACTCAAAGACTTTACTATTCAAACTAGATGGTGGTTTGACCAT
This sequence comes from Oreonectes daqikongensis, assembly GCA_026939265.1. Taxonomy (NCBI): domain Eukaryota; kingdom Metazoa; phylum Chordata; class Actinopteri; order Cypriniformes; family Nemacheilidae; genus Oreonectes; species Oreonectes daqikongensis. The sequence goes on along the minus strand of JAOTQM010000030.1, from coordinate 7,657,257 downwards.
CTTTTATGTTGTAGGAGATATGCTCTTTAAGTTTAAGCACATTTATTTCGAAAATGTATTTGTATGCCACAGTGGCTTCGCATTGTGAAGCGTGTGGAAGGAAATGTGATTTCACAATGTGAAATAATAATCTTCTGCATATGTCGTGATCAGAAGAGGATGGACGTTAAGTTATCTTCACAATGAAGAGGGATGTGACTCCTGTGGAGTATTTATTTGCAATGTTCGGTCATTGCATGTTGTTGTTGCTTCTTTAGAAGAATGTGAACTTTCACATGTTGATAATATATGATGTCATGTTAAATTATGTGAACATAAGTCACAACACAATAAACCATATTTTAATATAAACGTATTCTCGATTGATTCATATAAACAAACGCTTCTTAACACATTCAAACCAGTACATGATCGATGTAGTCCAACAGGTTGCATGTTTAGATAAGAGGAATTCTTTCACACTCATCTCAATGGTCATTGATACAAGAACTCACCACAAAAAGTTCAAATCATTTTAAATATTTCATTGTGTAAATAAATATATTTCAAAGCAGTTGTACAGAGAACACAACAAGCAAACAATAAATATAGATATCGCATTAATAATAATTACAGAGTAAGTCTGAAATGCAACGTGAATTGTACACATTGAAGTGAGCTTGTGGATAACAGCATGACTGTCGAGTTCTGAGTGTGAGAAAGAACGCAGGACCATAATGCCTCTGTTTGTCCTATAAAACCCTTGATAATAGGCTCTGTGTGCTGTCAGCTCTGGTTTCATCTGACAGCTGCTGCGGCTGGACTGATGGGGCGGGGGGGGCATGTTACTCGTGTGGGGCCGGCTTCTCCGAGGATTTCCCACACTCGTGTCTCGGGCTCCAGTTTCAGATCAGACATTAAGGAAGTGTGCCGTGCTAAATCATCCATTAGGTACGGTGGTGTGAACCCTGACCCCTTCCGTCTATTGGCCCTAATTCACATGTGAGACCCCTGGGAAACAGTTATTCACTTGTTGGTCGAGTCAACTTGTTGCAGACTTGAATTGATCTATTGACACTCATCATGTGACGTTAAACATTTCTGAAACTTTAGAAATGTTTTTGTTTAGAAACGGGAAAAGTGTCTTATGATTATTCTTTATAAAACGTTTAATGTTGTTATATATCACTGCTGTCCTTCTAAAAACCTTGTATTTCCATATTTTTTAATGATTTGTATTTTAAATCATTATTATTAGTCCCCCTTTATGTTTGTCACTGGGTTTTTCAAATATCTAACCAATAGAAAGTATTAAAAAGTGCTTGTCAACTTTGACAACACGGTATGTAATCATTTAAAAAGTTCCGTGTTTTTTCCATTTCCTGAAAAACAACGAATTTGGAACACAGACGATATATTGTTTATATAACTATTTTTTATATTAATGTGTTAAACAAGAAATATAATATAAAAACAAGGGTATAATCATAGTTTCGTATAATATTTCTATGATATTTCTATATTTAATAATTTACTATTAAATGCCTTAATGCTTAGTGTGATGTTTTTTATTAGATTCAGATTGTAAATGTAATGTAAAGCCTGAGTCATATTTCTTTATTAGTTTGCTTATTTTGTGTGTGTTTATGTTTTTGCACTAATCTGACAATGCAAATACATTGTAGCTTACATAAACCCCATTGTTTTTTGTAAAAATGTAAACACAAAAACATGTTTATCTTAAATAGGTTAAACAGATTTTTCCTGAGATTTATTCAGCTTAATGTATTTAAAGTTACCGGCGATTCTGACACACTTTTCACGCTTCATTCACTAAAGGTGAGATGCGTTTTACAACATTAGAGGGCAAATACGGTAGACGTCATGTTGAAGTGACAGCATTGAGAAGCCTTTGGTCTTTGAGGAGGTGTTATCAGGAGACGGCACACCTCTAGTGAACCCACACACACACACACACACACACACACACACACACACAATGGCTATTATCTCCTTTCAGGACCCCCCCTCTTCTTCTCATCCTCTCCAGGTCCAAGTCACTGATGTTATCAGATGTTACAGACTGTCTCGTGATTGGCCCGTGACTGTGGGAAAGCATCAGATGCGCCAGACCCATGCTGGTATACACAAAGGCATTGTGAAGAGAACGTCTCTGTGTGTCATCACTGCAAACTGTAACATGAGGTTGGTTGTACTGTATAAAGCAGGCTTTCATTAAATGCCAATTGCCATAAAATAATAAGGGCAAAAATTGTGACTTTTTTAATGATGGAAAAAGTTATCAAATTAAAAAGTTATGATATCGAAAAAGAATACAGGCAGCAACCTGGAATAGTTATATTTTAGTTAATTGTTTTAGTGTTTATGTTTGCACATTCAAATTAGGGTTCACCAACTTATAAATGGTTTCCTAAAACTTGTGAACATCTGAGAATTGCAAAATCATGTTTAGGCATTTGTAAACATGACTATGAATATAGAAATAATATTTATAGCTTCCCTACATTACTTTTTTACTCTTCTACATGCATTTGTTTGCATATTTATTTTAACTGATGTCAGGAGTTAACCGAACTAATTTAAAGAAATGTTAGTAGTTTTATCTAGTAATTTTAAAGGCTTTAGTATTTTTCTGCACATATTTTATTAGGAGAAATGTATAAATGAAAACTGAATGCAAATGATTTTTAGTAATGAATTGCTTTTATTAAATGCAACGTTAGACACACCGTGTCCACGATACGTTTGTGCACATAAGTGCCATCACAAGAACAAACATTGTTTTTCTGCAACCCTTACAAAGGGCTAAACCAAATCAAACATCCAATAAGATTATACACAAAGCTCAGATTCTGAGCAAAACCACTGTTTCTAACTGAAACAAGAGCACTGCAAGACGTCTGCAGACACAGCAAATACATTTGCAAAGACAATCTTATTTAAAAAAATAATAAAACTGTTTCAAACTTCAATATGAAGCAATTAAACACATGCTCGAGAAGAACATAAAAACGGAAATGAGTATCTCCTACAACATAAAAGATGGTCAAACCACCATCTAGTTTGAATAGTAAAGTCTTTGAGTGTCTACCAAGGTCTCCAGAGAGGTCTGTGAGCACATGGTTCCTGCTTCACGATGACCTCGCTGCTCCGATGGGAGGCTGGAGACACGAGACTGAGATCTGGAGATGATCTCTGGGCTTCCTGGCGGCGGTTCAGATGTTGACGTACGGCGTCCGTCTTGGAGTTGACAGACAGATAGTTCATGGTCTCCCTCCAGCACTGGGAATAGCCGTCAAAGTGAGCTTTCTGCGGAGCTGAGGTCTTGAGCTGCTGTTTCAGGAAGACCACGGTCATCTCAAGAATGTCGGCTTTCTCCAGTTTGGTGTTTGGGTCCTGCTGGTGGAACTCCTTCTCCAGCATGGTTTTGAGCTGCTCGATGCAGTTGTTGATGCGATCTCTGCGCATTTTCTCCACGGCAGGTTTTCTCATCTGATGAGGAAAGAAAGACTCGGTTAGGAATTTGCTTCGTCGGATTAAAACGCACGACAGAATTCATGAGTTTGAAGTCGCGTATGACGTATCAGATACTTACTTTATGCTTATCCTTGTTGGAAAGTTTGGAGTAGTCAGTAGTGTAAGTTGGAGCCATTCGTTCAGTGATGTTTCTCTGAGGAGAGCGAGTCGGTTGTGTTGAGAATGAGTCTCTCTCTCCTCTATTTATAGGAGCTCATTAGCATTACAAAGCCATGAGTCCCAGTCAGGATTAGCTTTCCCACACTCGGAGGCCAGTGGGTGTAGCGTCTCTGACAATAGAAGAGGCATCAATTATTTCATGGTTAACTGGCCTCAGGGCTCCCACACAGGGCACACTGAACACAAGCAGGTTGTTTTACTTTATTACCTGGGAACCTCACCTCTTGCTGATAAGACTTCTGCAGATGGGCGCTGGGGACATGTGATAATTTCCCAAGAGATGCTGAGGACAGAGATAAGACATTATACACCTTATCGGGCAAAGACAGATTCAGATGTACAACAGCTGGCTTAAAGAACAATAAACAAGTCATTTCGGTGAACCAAAAAGCTAATGAACAAATTGGGAGGTATAAATTACAAAGCTTTCGATTAGAAAAAGCTTCACCAGCAAGAACAAACGTTCTCATGATTTTCTCTCAACGTATCAAAAATTTAATTTTATATTCTAAACAATTTGGTTTGGAAAATGTATTTTACATTGTTAGTAGAGTGTTTAAAACATTCAAATAATGTTTTCTTAATTTAGCAATATATACTTAACATTTATACATATTTGTGTATTTTATTTGATTTGATTTGACCTTTTGAGACAGCATATTCTGTCTTGCCATATACAATAACATAATATTAAATTAAGAATACTTAACAAACATTTCAGTTTCTTTCTTTTAAAACACCGTTGTTATGCACCTAACCACTCGCACACACATTCACTTAGAACCGTATTCACTGTGAATGTCAATGAAGCTCTCAGGGATGGCACACTTCTATTGTTAGGGGCCCCTCCCGTCCTCCGAGAGTTTTGGGTAATAAATGGACAGGCAGTGTGGGAAACTCGGGAAGGATCCTGCTCACACGTTCTGAAGTCAATAGACCCGAGCCCCTCCTCTATCTCTCTACAAACAGCCTTTGAACCTGCTGCTCAGATCAGAGGCACCGGCGGCCGGAGAGACACGTGTGTTCTCACATCACCTGCTCCTGCACCCCCCCTCCCTTCTCTTCTTCACCATCATTAACAGAGCATGTGTCCCAACATCTGCACCAACATCTCACATTAAGAGCTTGAACATGGCCTTTCGTGAAAAAGTCAAGTTCTCAACACATCGATAAATGATATATTATATTTACATTTAGGCATTTAGCAGACGCTTTTTTTCAAATTGACTTACAAGAGTGAGGAAAACTTATAAAGTGGTATAAAATATTAATTTTTTCTGAAATTTTTTATGTAAGAAATATGTAAGGTTTACTACACTGTATTCTTAAAAATATTACTTTTATGAAAAAAAAAAGTTGGACAATTTAGTCCCCCCCAAAAATCTAATGATACACTTGAAAGTATAATAATACTAGTAAAATATAGTAACATAAACTTGAAGTACTTATTTTTTTGTAAAGGGGACTCACTTTATATATCATTTTTATTTCAGATTTCTGCTAATATTTTATACTGCATCCAACGAAACAATTCCTGAAGCCATCTTCTAACCGGACACCACATGCCAGATGTCTTTTGGAGGGAAACTCGCTCTTTCTTTGGCTTCTTTGACCACTTCAAGACTCACTTCCAAACCGTGAGTCATGCTGACAGATGACACTGATAGTTTCAGAATGAGAAGCCTACATTCCACCATACACCCTCTCATCATTCAGACGGATAATAGACACACACACACACACACACACACACACACACACACACACACACACACACACAAACAGTGGTTGTGTCAGTGTGTCCAGCTGCATGTCTCTCCAGTGTGGAATGTGTGAGAGCTCTGGTGTGTATCTGCTTCCCACACTTCAATCCCATTCAGAGAGAGAGAGAGAGAGAGAGGCGTCCCGCCCTGCCGCCACTGATCCAGCGTGCCTCATTATTCTCCTCTCTCAATAGACCATCTGGTCTTCTGCTTGCACACACAAAGCATTTCTCTCTCCCACACACACCTCAAAGCTGCAGGTACACACTCCTGATGTTCGGCACAATCCCACCACCGCAAACAAACACGGAGTCGTGTGGATGAAACACGTCCGTGCACGCTCAAACCAAATCTCACAGTCAACAGGTATTCATCGGAGACGTGAATTGTGGAGCATCAAACACTTCTAAACCGAGAGATATCAACAATCGATAAGCCAAAAAGGGCACCGCGTGTGTCACGTATGCCGCTCCGACCGGCTCTTTTCATGGGCCTGCGCTGTGAATGCCAGCACACGTGATGCTGGAATGTCATCCAGACCCAGATTCCAGCGAAGAGAGGTCAGGGGCTTCCCAGGTCCCGCTTTTATGAAGAGGGGGACACTTCACACTGGGCGCACAGCGCTGAGCATCTGCTTCGCTCGCTGTGTGTGCGCGTGAGAGCCGGACGAGGGGGCGCCCGCATTCAAAGGCCCTTTTGCAGAGTGGGACGGGACGTATTGTGGCTTTAGCGGTCACTTTTGGCGGGAGATGAGAATTGGTGTGGGAACGGAATTTGGGGTTAACCAAACCGCATCACCTTTGAAACGCCTTCGGGTACTTCGGGTTGCAATAATGCACAAAAATGATTTTGGAGTTAGTGCACCAACTTATGATGCGCAGGTGAGAGATGGAGGAATAAACAACAGTCCAGTTTAAGGCTCATTCATTGACGTCGCTGTGCCGTATGTCAACATCCCCACTAATTGGTTTGAAATAATAATATAGTTACCCGAAACGTTTTTTAACCCAGCCAAGTGAACTGTGCGTGAACCTCGCATGTCAAAAGCACTACAAAATGCTTGTCAGCGGCGGGCTTTGCTCAGCACACTTTCCCGCGCGCAGGAGCCAGCTGCGCCTTTGAGCTCTTTAAAGTCTAATCCTGGAGTCTGTGTTGTCCCAACTTTCCCACAGCAGAACTTCAATGGGGGCCAAAAGAAGTGTGCCGCACTCCCCACGGCATTAGTAATGCGCTCTGAATGAGGCGACAGGTCCCCCCCGAGGACACGCGGAACAATGGTTAACAGAATCATTCAGACTAAAGGCCACTTAATTGTCCTAAAACGCTGCTTGATCTTAAAATTGAGATGTTGTTGATGCATGTTGATGAATTCATTTCTATAGCGCAATTTTCACAACTTTGGCACAAAGAGTGAAAAAGTAGAAAAAAGTGATATAAAATGATATAAAACAGCATAATTATAAAATGCATGGTGTCGAATATGTTTAACATTAATCATATATTCATAACCAACAAAAGAACTTTATATATATTATACCTTTAGCTGCTCCCTGAGACCTGAAAAAATGTATTTATTTATAAAAATGAATTTACAGTCTAATACTTTTCTCATAGGTTAATACCAATATACACTAATAAAACGGGCTGGTTGGTCGTTTTTATAATTTAAGAACACTTCCATTATTGTCTTTAACTAGATTATGAGCGAGAAACCCTTCAAAATTCCGATAATCTCTGTTGACCCCCATTGATCATGTATTTTCCCGCTGAAATAGTCATGCAGGCTGTCAAAGGCTCGTGGACACCCGCAATTTCACGCTTCCCATTTACTGCGTGCGTACACGCACACGCTCCACCTGTTTGAGCGCGCACCTCTTTTGTTTTCCGGCAGAGTCACTCAAAGAGGGATCAGGCTAATTTAAAGTTTTCCTATTGAACCTCGAGCCGCTCTCTGATTGGCTCAAAGTGTGGGAAGCAGAAGACGCGCGCAATCCGGGTGTATTTAACGCGCCAGTTTGTCAAGAGAGACAGAAGCGCGCAAGTGACCGAACTTTGCTAAGAATGACTCCAACTATTTACTATATAGTGACTGAGACCACAACGAAAAAAACGAATGTAAGTATTTACTTTGACAAAACTGTATTTTCAACCTGAACTAATGCTTTTCGTGAGAGTGATTTACTGAACGAAAATCTAACCGATGTCTTCACTTTTTTCCAGTTGAGAAAACCCGTGGTGGAAAAAATGCGCAGAGATCGCATCAACAGTTGCATTGAACAGCTCAAAGTCCTTCTGAAGACGGAGATACAAGCCAGTCAGCCGTGTAGTAAACTGGAGAAGGCTGATATCTTGGAGATGGCTGTCATTAACCTGAGGAACTCCATGCGGACGAACGATAGCGCAAATGCGCAAAGTTACGCGGACGGCTTCTCCAGATGCATACAGGAGACGGCACGATTTCTGTCAGTTCACAACCAGCTCCAGACAAGCAAATTCACTTTAATGGGACACTTCAACAGCACCGTGCAACCCAAGACGAGCGCAAAAGTTGTCTGCACGTCTGCGCACGAAGACAGCTGTCAAGACGTTTCCAAACGCGCAGGAGAGCACGCGCTTTGGAGACCCTGGTGATCTGCATGGCGACTTTATAAAGACACATAGAGAATGATTGTATTCTCTATTTGAGTAGAACATATTGTTTGTTTAATGTATATGTAGACAGCATCTGTCCAGACGCATAGAATGTACCAGTCTACCCCATGTCTGAATCTGAGAGCACATATCTAATGCTTTACTTCTGTGAGAAGATTAACATTGTTTACATATGGTAAAAATATGAGGACTGTGTCACCTCTGTATGTTTATGTTAAACATTATATTTTTATAAAAAAAGGATCTGATCTATCATATTGATAGAATGTGTAAAACTGTGTTGTTTAAGCAATAAAGTGGAATTGCAAAATATTTCTGGTTACCATTCATTTCTTAAACGGCTCATGAGGTCATAATCATCATAACTACAATAAAACTTGATTATAGTTTGTTTTTAAGGCATAACATAACATTTCTTTATATAGAGAAAAAGTCTAAGCAAAAACCTCTTTGGCTGAAAAAAATAAACCAAAATTTCAGCTGTCTAAAGTTTTCACACTACAAATAAAATACTGTATGGGACTCTGAATTAAATGAGATTCTGAATGGGTTTCTTAAAAAGACTGATACCTTTTAATGAAGAAGTTTCAGAGTCATGTGAAGCTGAATATATAAACTCAATTATCGCTATTTAAATGACAAAACATTCCAATGCAAAATTTTGCTTCTTAATAAGAAACGCTGCATTTTTCTGATGCTTTAGGTCAAAAGATATTTGCCAAGAGGCCGGTAGACTGCATGCTTCATTCGGTAGCATAAAAGATTATTATTCACACTTGAATCATGAAAGACAGACGTAGCAAAGCGTTGGCATGGGACAGGGGACAGACAGCGTTCTCAGGCCGTCACATTGATCCTGTTGATTTTACGATGTGTTAGGAAGTGTGTCTCTCTGGTCATATCATCATAAAGTGAAGTGTGCCACGCTCACATGCTGGACTGACTTTGATGTGACTCAAACATCAAATGATTTTTATCAACACCATCCTTTTATTTAGGCACATAAAATTCTTATATTGCACTGTCGGTGAGACATACTGTGAGGCTGTTATTAATACACTGACATATCTGACCCATCAGGATCCTGTCATGATCAATAAGCAAACATCATTTTCTCAAAACAAAGAATCATTCTTCTATTTATCTTTTTTAGTATTTGTAAATTGCTACAGATTAAATTAGGACGGCACACGTAATCCAAAAACGAAAACCGGTTTCGACCGTTCGCAGGTGTAACAGAAACACATTGATGCCTGCAGTGATCCCTCCAACTTTTTACAGAAATATAAAAAGATAGATTTACTTTTATCGTACATTCTGAAAGCATTTTTTTTTATATTATAGAGCAGAAAAAGTCCAGTGCATGTTGATGTCTCTTAGGGTTTAGGGTCCTGTGATCTCCATGACCTCCAGTGGCTGTTCAGATGTCCAGTTAATATGTTCACATTTTTATGGTTTCCATAAGAATCATGTCATGTTTGGAAACACCAGTAGGGGGCAGTCTTCTGTTTGACAGTTTTAGGACACACTTCAGCTCTTCAGAAACACTTTAAACTCAAGTCTCTCAGGCAAGACGCATAAGAATCCGCAAGTATTTGATTTCTTTAAAAGTCTTGATAACGGATTTGGAGATTTGAAAAACTGTCATCTCTTAACCCATGTAGGAGTATTTCCATTCGGTAAGAGGAACGTGGGTTTGCTTGACAACCTGTGGAGACGTCCAGCGGAGGACGTAGTGTGGTCCACCGGGCTTGTCGTTGGTGCCTGACAAGACATTTTCAAAATTATTTTATTATTTATATTTTATTTTACAGACCTATTATAGTTGGTCTTAGAAGAAAAACAAATCTGGGTTCGACAGCATTTGTTGTGTAATTTCTGTGGCAAAATACACTCTCCAACTATTTAAAATGTTCAAAAGTAATACTCTTATTTTTTGAACCTGGTATGTTCCTTACACCAGGCAATGATGTTTGGCTTTACCTGATGCTCTGGCGCCACCAAATGGCTGCTGGGCCACAACGGATCCTGTAGATTTATCATTGACGTAATAATTTCCAGCTGCGTTTCTCAAAGCTTTCGCTGCCTCATCAATAACAGCCCTGAAAGACACACAAACACCTGTGAAAAACTCTTGTATTTATATTTTACATCGTGGGGAAGAGAATATGTTACTCACTTATCCTGAGCAAAGACAGCTCCTGTTAGGGCGTAAGGAGACGTGTTGTCTATTAAGTGTAGGACCTTCTTGTAGTCATTCTCAGGGTAAACGTAAACCGCCAGGACGGGCCCAAAGATCTCCTGCAGAAGCAAGAAAACAGATGAACAGATTCTGGCCCTTTTTGATAAATACTCTTTCCATCAATAGGTTGTGTTCTTGGCTTTTGTGGAAACTAGTAACTTGGTGTTAGCACTTATTGTATTATTGCCCCTGTATGACATGTCGCTTTATTGCATTTGCTTCCTAAAGCTTTGGATAAAAGCGTCTGCTAAATGACTAAATGTAAATAGAAGAGATCTGTTTATCTAAACAAAACCGAAGTCCACCTATTCACTGCCCTGTGTGTGTGCAATCCGAACCTTTCTGCTTTTACTGATCTGAAACATTTCTGAAAATATTTATACCTCGTTCATGATTTTCTCCTGCGGATTTGTCGTTTCAATGATGGTGGGTTCCACAAAATATCCTTTTGAACCATCACAGTTTCCTCCAGCGATGATCTTCAGATTCGGCGAGGATTTGGCGTGTTCCAGCCATCCTTTAATTCTAGTAAAAGACTTGGAAAGCGGCATTTTGTTACCTTCGCATAAAAGTGATGCATTAAAGCATGTTTGGATTTGTTTATACCTTATCATCAATAACTGCAGAGAAGAACGTGCTGAAATCTTCAACCGGCTGTGGAGTAAAACAGAAGAAAATGCAGATCACTGCGTATCTGTCATAAGGACACTTTTATAAAGCAACTCAAACTCTCTCTCTTACGTTTCCCATGTTGATCTGTTTGTGCACGGTCAGAAGTTGCTGTTTGATCTGCGGCCACAGCGAGTCTGGCACGTACATCCTGGAGCACGCCGAACACTTCTGCCCTCCGTATTCAAACGCCGAGCGGATGGTGCCGGTCACCACGCTGCCGATATCTGCAGACTTGTGCACGAAGTGGAAGTTCTTTCCACCACATTCTAAAACATGAAAAACAATCAAACCATTTGTACTGATTCAATAGGTTTAGCAAAATATCCAACCTGATCTCACGGGAAGTCGTAAGTAGTTTATGAGGTGGCTAATTCGTATGAATTTATACGTTGCGAGTCGTACAAAAACGTACGCTTAAGCAGTACTGAAGGTCCAGCCCTAACCCCGCACCTACACCTAACGTCACCGGCGCGAAAGCAAACGTTCCCGGCGCGAAAGCAAACCGTACTACAACGTACGACTTACGATTACAACGTCATACTTACGATTTCACCGTGAGATTGCGTTAAAATATCAGGACATATAGTATGACTCTACAATTTCAAAAGACAAGCAAAACTGTGACAATAGGGTGTTAAGGTTGGTTGGCAGGGCATTGCTATGTGGTTAAAATGGTGTTGCTAGGCTATAAACTGCTAACTTCTTGTCTTAGCAAATGTTAGTTATATTTTATATTGTGATCTGGTCGATATCTAAAGAAAACACAAACCTCCTGCAACACGAGGGAAGTTCCTGTAAATGTCCAGATTCTGCGCCACCTGCTTCCACAAACGCTTAAACGTTCTGGAGGTCAAAGAAAAACAGAAAATATAACTTAATTTCTAGAAAAATACAGAATTAGTGCCAAAAAAGCCTCACAAGCAAAAACCTTTTATTTCTTTTAATCATATACTGTTCTTACGATTTCATGTTGATATCAAGACGTGTATCTTAGATTGGTTTAAAATGTTTCATGAGGTTTAAAGATTGCTGTGGAGCTGTAAGGTCAGACAGAAGGTTAAACTACAGATAAGAGCAACATAATCTCACGGCACATGACTCACGGGACGCTGCCTGTGAAGTTAATACCAGCCAGGTGTTCAGAGCTGGTGACAGCGTCTCCAAACACCGGACCATCGGCCGGGACGAACTGGATGATATTGGGCGGCAGTCCAGACTCTCTCAGGATCTTATAAACCGAGTAGCTGGCAGACATGGCCGTGTCACTGGGCTTCCACAACACCACGTTACCCTGTACGCACACACGTCACAATGTCAACATTAGAAATAATATCATGATGAGATTATAAATGTGTTTTGTCGTGATGTCCAACCATGATAGCTGGTGTTCCAGCCAGATTTCCACCGATCGCTGTGAAGTTGAATGGTGCAACAGCGGCTACGAAACCCTACAATTATACAGAAATATACTTGTTACTCGTTGTTTCTAATCATTTTAGGGTTGAATCTCATAAAAATGAAGTAACGCCTATTTTAAAAGCAATTTATAACACCCACAAAAAAGACTTGCGTGAGGTAACCCACCCACCTCCAGTCCTCTGTACAGCATGGTGTTTGTACTTCCGTCGCTGTTTAAAGGCTGCTGGTGTTCCAGCTCGATGGCGTGTTTGGCGTTAAACCTGAAGAAGTCGATGAGTTCTGCAGCAGCATCAATCTCAGCCTGAATCACAGTCTTACCCTGACAAACACAGAAGAATCATCTTACTACATACAGAAATACATTTAAGCAATATTCATCTTGAGCTTTTGACAGCAAACACGAGACTTCACGTACTTGTCCGATCATGGTCTTGGCCAGAACTTCTGCTCTCTTGGGTCCACTAATGATGTCGGCGGCTTTGAAGAAGATCTGGGCTCGATCCGCAACGGGTTTGAGGTCCCATTCTCTGCGTGCAGCCACGGAGGCTTCGATGGCTTTATTGATCAGCTCCTGAAGAAACCAAACACAACAAATGATGAGGAAAGAATTCAAATCTATTACACTGATACTGATAATACAGACGTTGTCACATTGATTTCATCACGTACCTTATCAGCATAGCAGAATTTGGAGACTTTGTGAGAGTGGTTGAAGGGCTATGAAGAACAAACACAATATATTGGATAATTTTGGTTTATAATAATATATATATGTCTTCTGTACCAAATCCTTAAAAAAACTCTTTTTGGAAAGATCTGAAAGTCTCACAGATCATAAACTCTCACAAGCAAATAAAGGACGAACTCACAGACAGCTGATATCTTATATCTTTGGTCCAAACTTTTTCATTTCCGACAACACATGGAATCTCCTCTGTCTTCCCCTTCAGCTCTTGTAATGCCTGTGAAGAACACAGTAAAAATGCATCTTGATTGTTCAGGATACATGAAGCAGCGTGTGACTTACCTTCAGCAGCTCGGCTCTCTCTTTACTGTCCTCTTTAAACCCGAGGATGGGCTCATTCTTCACCTCCACAGCTGCGCACGAGAAGGTCTTGAACCTGCAGAGAAAGATTCGCTTGCTTGTTTTTGCAGCTGGACTTTATCAATGAACGTTTGTATATTTGCGTGAGAAAATATCAAACAAAAATGTAGCCGATGCTTTATGGTTAGATGATATGTGTTTGATACAGGGTACAGTAAACTGGGTCGCTTTAACGTGTCAAGTTTAGGACTCTGAATCAGTAACATATATGAGATACACCGAGCGACTGCAGATGTGACCTGCTGTAAATCTATAACAGAAAATCACAAGATTATTTCATCCAATCAGACAGCTGCTATTTCACTGTCCCCAACAATATGAGGTACTGCAGGGGTTATAAAGGCCATGAACGTCTGACTGCTGCTGGACTTTCAAAGTTTCTCAATAATCAATATGTTAAACAAGAAATAAACATGCAAGACTATCTGTACCAATAGCTGCAACCTGTGCAGCTTAAGTTAGTACAAAAGACCTATAAGAATTTTAAAAGTATTAAAAGTAGTACACATATTATATTACAAATACACTACAGTATTTATATTTAAAAACTGTAACATATTTTATTCTTCAAAACTTGTTCTGGAGGCTTAATGTGTGGTGCAAGTCACAGATTAAATCCCAAGGAATGCAAAGATTGTAAGCATCTTAACAAGCATTATAAGAGCATTTTACAAGTGCACAAATGTAAATTTGTGACATGATAAAAGAACAGCATTATAAAATATAAGTGAAGAACAGCATATATGTTTCTGATGAGAAATATTTGAGTTCATAATCTCTTTGCACACTTTGGTATCTTGGCAAAAAATGATGAAATTTGAAACACTGATGAGATCTCTTCTGAAACTCCACTGGAGACACATGTGAGACTGGGGTCTTTTTCTCAGGAGAAACACAACACTTAAGACGAATACTTTAAGATTAAGCTGCATTGTCCTTGTTTTGGGAAAACAACAAAGATATGAAGACTTTTAACTGTGACTTTAAAAACTATTCCTATGAACTGAAATGAACACGACACCTGTAACAGCATACATTTCTTTTGTACATTGGCTAAACATGTGCATTATTCTTATGAAAAGACTAAAGTACAGTAAACTTGAGTAAACACATCTGAGAGTTGCTGGACAAGTTTGTGCGCTTATTACATAACACAAGCCGATCTGCCCTGTACATTTGCACTTTAAATGGAGAATTCTAACATTTAACATGCATATTAAAAATAAGGCATGAACGATGTATGATTCTATTCAATGCACACATGTCACATAAGCTGTCTCAAAAGTGAAAGTCATGTGTAAGTGCATGTGCAACACACACATACCCCCTTAAAGACTGACAGACGGCCGATCTCACTCGCAGCATGTTTAAAACTGGACACAACGGGGAATATCGGAGATTATATAAATATAAAAAACGTAAAATATCCCTCTGCTGATGATTTATAAAGCCAGAGAGAGTTTCTTACACTCGTCTCGTCTCTTCCAAGATCACAAGCGATATCACATGAATGGAGACGTGCCACTGAGCGTACGGGGGAATTCTGTTGTTGAATCTACTGCTGTTTTGCAATTATTACTTACATTATTCATTTTAAATACAACAAGTTATAAATAGATGTGAAAATAAAGTCAAACATATAGGTCTGTGTTTATTTAGTATACAATAAAATAAATCCATGTTAAGCGACGACCTGCTGTGGAGAAGTGGTACAGGCCAGAGGGCGAGACTCTGACTGGCCAATCAGCTTCAGAGACGTTCCGCTCTCAGCCAATCGTATGAGAGTCATGTTTGACCTGCCGTTTCTATTTATATATTTTAAGAAAATGTTATAATAAAGAAATGTACAACATTTAGGACTACATTGATTTTAAATAATGCATAAAAAATACGTATAATAATAAAAACATCAGTTTTTCACAGCAGTAAAATACTCTTTGTTATTAATAGCCTTTATGTTTGTTATATAAATGTCGTAGCCTATGTTAAAGTAGTACATAAAAAGATATATAAGTTTACTTCAGGATTTTAAATTTGTCCTCACCAAGACTTTTTAATCAAAAATAAATCATTCATAACTGGCTGCTTTTAAACCCAAATTTGCCATAATTTCGATAAATACCATAGTTTCTATAGTTTAGCCTCAATGAAACTGTGGTATTTAGTTATGTTATTCTATTACCAAAAATAATTTATTCAGAAAGGGCAACAGCTACAAAACATTACTGAAAGTTTTAAACAAGGGTTTAAACAGTGTGCCATTATTATCAACCCCAGATCTCTTTTGTGGTCTTTTACATTTTCCTGGTACCCATGATGAACCAAACACTAAAATATAACTGTTTATAGTATATGGCCAATACAGTAAATCAACTCTTCATCTTTCAAAAGTAAGTAGAAATGTTCAATTCTATACAGCATTTAAACTAAATGCAAATTCATTTGTCATTTGGTGAAACTTAAGCAAATGAGGCAGATGCAAATGTTTGACTTGCCCTCAACCTTACATTTACATTTATTCATTTGGCATTTTATCCAAGCAATATTCACTAGAAGTGCTAGTAATATAAAGTTTCAGATACAACGTCAAGAGTTTAAGCAAGTATACAGAGAACATTAGAAAAGGAAAAGAGAGGTAGAAAGACCTTAAAATATACGAACAAATTAAAGGATTTACAAATGGGACCATTTTGCACGGCGCCATTGTCACAAACACAAATCAAAACACAAAGAAAATAAACAGAGACCCAACAGAAATGATTTTATTTCTTTGACCCCAGCACCAGTTACATTCATTGTATGGAAACATACACCAATAGCTCACACACCAGATGTGATGATATACTCAAAAACATTTGAAGAAAATACTCATAATTCCCAATGTCAACGTAATTATAACCATAAAATATAATAATAAACAGTGCTAACAGCATGAGAAGGATACAGTACTCTGCTAGTTACACATTGCATGTCTTCTCTTAAGGTCTAGCTATAATGCTGGTTTAATGGCTTTAAAAAAAAAAAAAAGAGGGTCTACAGAAATTAAACTTTTTGCTAGGAATTCAAAAATCATTTGTGCAATTGTGAGATGCATTCAGCTTGGCATTTGTGAAAAACCAGACCTAACTTAAGAATTAACTTTGAAATAAGATGAATATGTGACACAATGTAACAATAAAACCCAAATGTCTTATATCAGCTGATGAAATGTTTTATCGTGTGTGTGATGAACTGAAAATAACTTGATAAAGATTTAAGATGAGTTCCTTTACTGTTCTTTCAAAACCTAAAATAGTTTGAAGATGGGAAAAGTCTGGCTTATTATTTTCAAGCTTATTAGTGCATGTTTCGTTTTTTAGGGGCGAGCACCCAATGACCGCTGGTTACCCTGAACATTATAAAAACAGGACATTTTTATAAAATTCAAAAGCCAGATTTTTGACATATTTGATAGCTTAGGAAATCATATACCCCTGCTAAAATGTCATACCCACAAGCAAAACAACAAACTGATATGATTTACACAGATGATATGAAACCGTCACTAAGCTAAACTGTTTAGCTATTTCTCCCAAGCAAAAATAACCATAACATAATACCTGCCAACTTATTTGCTACAGATGTTTTTAAAAATCCCCTGCAACCATATTTTTATGTTATGATTAAATCATCGATTACTCAAATCCCCCATGTTCAGATTAATATGATTAACATATGTAACGTAACTGAACTATTCTATAACTCAAAAACATACAAAGAGTCAGAAGACACTGAGCAAGACAAACACAAAGGCCACAGAGGTTGAGCATACGAGACACTTCATATATACAGATACAGGCTTTACAAGCCACATCCTGTGAATCTGTATGGAACAGCGTCCCCTGCTGGCCATAATGAGTTACAGCACAACATCCCATCTAGCAGTAATAAAACCCTTACAAAAATATATAGTATGTACTTTTGAGTTGACAATTTCAATACTACCTTGGACTATATTGGCCCACTTTTAGTTTAGAAAAAAATACTTCAAAGTAGTAGTAGTAGTAAACTGAGCACACAACTTTGATGTTTGTACTGCAACTATAATCCAAGTGAATTTATACTCATAGTTTACTAGTTCAATACTTGTAGCACATTTTTTAGTACTTTTATACTAAAGTAGTATATGTACATGTTTTCTTTGAGGGAACTTATTCATATATTATTATATATCATATTGTTAAAATATAAACGTAAATATATATGTTTCTAAGACAGAATGTACAATGTGAAAAAAAGTATTTAATAGAACAAAACGCAGGTGTTCTTAAATGTTATTTTACATAAAAGTACATCAAAGGTTGACTGAAAGTAGCCTATATGTTGTTGTTTTTAGTTATTTTTGTAAGGGAAGTACCGGTTGATGTGATCATGTGCTTTTGTAACTTATACATTTACTCAGCTGATATCATATATATCTTCAGCTACGTCCATTTTCTATATACAATCAAAACCTCCACCCAAAACATTTCCAACCCCCTCTGTACAGACATACATCCCCATACCAATAAAAACATAATGTGCAAATAGTTTGTAAATACATTTCCAATTGGAAATACAGTAAGGCCATCCAAAATCAACTTGCAACATATATAGGCACATAGCTTTGTAAAAGTCGAGATCTTTTGTGTATAAAACGCTTTTCTCATCCTGGCAGCCACAGATTCTGTCCACAGATTAGTCAGTAAACATTGCGGGCCAGCGCCGGCTCGTCGACATGTTAAAACACGGAAATATTAGACATAACAGATGAAATTCCCTGCGTGGGAAACTAAGGAAGACAAATACAGGTAACACAGATCAGATCCAGAATAAGGCCGACCGTTTGCATAGAACATATCAATTCTTTTTTCTTTTCTTTTACAATGACAGGGCTTCAAAAGGCCAACATGGTTGTGCAGCACAGTACAAAAAGGTTTTTATAAAAAGAAAAGCAAAAGATAATCATTCAGATGTCTTTTATCAGGAGGGTTTTGGTCTGAAATAGACTTTCGATCGCTCACTTAAACCAAAGTTTTCCAGTTTTTAATACAGATTTAAACACGTGATTCCTGTAGATTTTGGATGTGAATACTAGGGTGACCAGATGAACCTAAATAAATGGACTGATCTGAATATATTGCTGTGAATATATTTCAGTCGATTTCGGTTTTAAAAGTGTCTTTATTTTTGTTATGGTGGTCATCTGGTTACCCTGTAGTGTATGTATTTGACATTATTGTGTAACGCTTTGACATTGATGTGGAAGCACAGAATCAACCCTCATGAACGTCGCCTCTCTCTGACACTGAGACGGTATAAAGCACCTACAGGATTATCAGTTTCATCCCTCAGCTTTTCTTGGACCGGTGCCGCTGAACACCGTTGACTGGATGCTGGATTGGGGAGGGGGTGGGACCAGGCTGGGCAGGTATCAGCTGATTGGCCCGTCTGTCTCTGCGTCCTTGTCTGATTCGTCCGGTATCTCATCAGTGTTTCCTGAGTCACTGCTGGCCGATGAGCTCACGGAAGGAGAATTTCTGAAAAGAAAAGATATTGCGGAAATAAACGTGTAGCAACCATGAGTTTTTATCAATATTTTGAATTTTTAGTTTAAATGTTTTTGTTTACTTTTATGTGTTGTGTGAATTTTTTATGTATTTGTTATGAGTTTTTTGTCATTGCATTATTTATTCAATATTGTTTTTTAGGTTCAACTTTTTATTTACGTTTTTTTTTTGTAAATATAGTGTCTCAACCTAAACTTTTAGGGGTTTTTTTGCTAAGGGAAAATTTCTAAATGTTACGTTTTTTTAAGTTAAATTTGATTTATTTCAATTAACAGAAATACTTAGATTTCGTTTTAGCTTTAACTATAATAATCCTTCAAATCCACAAATTCTTCTGTAATAAGATTTGTATTATTTTAATGTTTTAAAAAAAAATCTTTTTTCTTGATCATTATTTAATAATAATAACGGAATGTTATTATATATCCTCCTTTACACTTGAGAATATTGTGAATTCTGCTAAATATATGCATTTATGTAGAACAGGATTTCAGACCAATAACATTTCACAGTGGGATGGATGAAATGTTTTGTGTCATGGGTGTGGCCTAGATGATATGACATGAATCATTTTATAGTGTTATGTTTAATTATGGCATTATTGGTTAGGGTTTGCCTTTAAGTCTTTTTAATGTTTAAGACAAAGAACATTGTGGCACTTGTATTAAGAGTTGTTGTTGTTGTTTTGACAAACGCCCGTCTGTAAAGCCGCGACTCATGTGAGAAGAATCACCTGCCACCCTTGATCATTCTCCTGCACGTCTCCATCTGAACATCCAGCCCTCGCTTCATACTGCACATCTCCATGTACTCGTGCAGATGTCTGTTCATATCACTCTTAGCTGTGGCCAACTCCATCTGTGGAAGTGACAGAGAGAATTTTATAGCTCACAGTTGTGTTTCGTTTCAGATGCTTTAGGAAAAACTTGATGATTTGTAGAAACACATGAAGAGTGTGAATTGAATGTAGATTGTAGAGGTAAAACAATCGAATCTTCAATAATATTGACGTTTAAATGCAGACTTGATCTCAGACATCTCTTCTGAAACTCTAATAACAGACATTTGTGATATTTCTGTCTTTTTTTCAAAAGAGAAACATCTTAGACACAGATGAGACCTAAGCAAAAGTTTCCATTTTCTCTCAATTTAATCTCAAAAATGAAATAGAACAAAGATCTCATCTGTGATTTTAAATGAATAAATCTTTAAAAACAATGTGAATGTTCAGTATCGATAATACAGATACAAAATAAGCTCCAGGTAACACAGACTCAATTTTACCTCAATCTGTCCGATGGTTTTCTGGTATTCCTGCTCTCTGTTTTTAAAGAGAGACTCCGTCTCATCAATGAGATTTCCGAGACTGCCGTCCTGAGAATTCTGAAAAAAAAGATGTGACTCAATAAACACGTGCAAAGAACTGCATTAACGCGTGAATTACATCTTTCGTTGCCCCAAAACCAAGTAAAAATGCCTAATAAATCTCATTGCAGTCTAAAGAAGGAAACTTCATCTCATTTGTGATTTGTTTTTCCTATGTGCAGATGTTTCTAGATTTATAAACTCACGGGGTCATTGGCGTCTCCGTTGCAGTCCGGAGCACCGTTGGCGTTGTTGAACGCACAGGGCACGTTGTAGTTTGTAAAATCGTCCCAAAGCAACAGCGTATCATCATTCTCCTCCCATGTCAAACTGTCACAGTCGTCATCGATGTCGAACGTCTCCCGCCTAGCAACACATGAGTTATCTGAATGTCTGCGTGTGAGGTCAGAAACAGAAAGAGAGAGAGCAGGACGTGAAGAAGAACACGGACCGCCACCAAAGTACAAGAGAGACATGATGATAGAGAGCAAACATGCACAGATCGAAAGCTCTTCCTGCACTTCCTCACATCACCACTTGAGGGCATCACAGCACAACTTCAGGCCTGATCTGTGAAGGTGAAGGTGAACGTGTGTGTGTGTGTGTGTGTCCGTGTGTGTGTGTGTAGACTCACAGCTGGTTGAGCATGCGTTTCATCTCATCTGTGATGTTGAACGGCACGTCCTCCTCCGATGTGCTGGGATCTGCGTCCATCTCAGACGTTTCCTCATCTGAAACCGGCTTCTTCTCCTTCTTTCGACACGCTACAGCCGTCTGACATACACAGACATATAGACACTCTAAAACAAGTCATGAGAGCCTGAGCTGAAGCAATGTGATAACCTTGTGTGCTCTTAAAGATGATGCGTCAGCAATTCGTCTGTTTGTGGTTCCCCTGTGTGCGTGTGTGTGTGTGTGCGTGTGTGTCCGTCCGTGCGCGTGTGTTTTACTGATGTGTGAGTGCATGCTTTATATTGTGCGTGCATGTGTGTTTTCACTGATGTGTGTATGTGTGTGTGTGCGTGCATGCTTTATATTGTGTGTGTGTGTGTGCATGTGTGTGTGTGCGTGCATGTGTGTTTTCACTGACGTGCGTGTGTGTGTGTGCGTGCATGTGTGTTTTCACTGACGTGCGTGTGTGTGTGTGCGTGCATGTGTGTTTTCACTGACGTGTGTGTGTGTGTGTGCGTGCATGTGTATTTTCACTGACGTGCGTGTGTGTGTGTGCGTGCATGTGTGTTTTCACTGACATGCGTGTGTGTGTGCGTGCATGTGTGTTTTCACTGACGTGCGTGTGTGTGTGCGTG
Organism: Oreonectes daqikongensis; assembly: GCA_026939265.1. Taxonomy (NCBI): domain Eukaryota; kingdom Metazoa; phylum Chordata; class Actinopteri; order Cypriniformes; family Nemacheilidae; genus Oreonectes; species Oreonectes daqikongensis. Next base: position 7,635,448 of record JAOTQM010000030.1, on the reverse strand, counting down.
CGCGCGCACGTGCATGTGTGTGTTTTATCGATGTGTAAGTGTGTGTTTTCACTGATGTGCGTGTGTGTGCGTGCATGCTTTATATTGTGTGTGCGTGTGTGAGTGCATATGTGTTTTCACTGATGTGCGTGCATGCTTTATATTGTGTGTGCGTGTGTGAGTGCATATGTGTTTTCACTGATGTGCGTGTGTGTGCGTGCATGCTTTATATTGTGTGTGCGTGTGTGAGTGCATATGTGTTTTCACTGATGTGCGTGTGTGTGCGTGCATGCTTTATATTGTGTGTGCGTGTGTGAGTGCATATGTGTTTTCACTGATGTGCGTGTGTGTGGTACTGACTCTGTCTGCTGGTGCTCTGGATGGACTGACGTTGAACATCTTGGACATGTCTTCAGAGTTCCTCTGTTGAGCTACATCACACAGTTTGGCTGTGATATCTATTCTCCTGCAGATGTCCATGTCCACCTTCATGGCCTTCTCCTGAATCTTCGAGTCGAGGTCGGACATTTCCTAAACAAAGAATCAAAACTCAGTTTCTGCAAATGTAAAGAAAACTAGTTCTGTAAAAACAATGAGCATGTTATGCTGGAGGCGTAAAATTAAGACTCATGCACACGTTTAGTTTGAGACACAATATTTTTTAAATATTTAAGACTTACTTATGAACATTAGTTTTACTTTCATGCCCTAAAAAGACAAACTGCAATGCAGCAAAGAGTCAAGCGAGAACTTTCACTCCCATTATGACCACATCAAATCAACCAGCGATGTAAACAGGGTTGCCAGGTCCATTAAAACTCTCCAGCTTGGTGACAATCCAAAAGGAATAAAAGCTAGACCTAAAATAAACATGTAGTATTTTAATTTAAATATGCTTATTTAATTTGTAGTTTGTGCATAATTATTAATTGAATCATACGTCCAAATTGTCTAGAAGACAATGTGACCCTGGCAACCCAGTTCATGTGCTTGAACATTCGTGCAGATTTAACTTATGTAAGTACAATTACTGTAACACAAACATTACTGTAAAAAAACAAAGCAAAAATCTGAGGGATGAGTCATAATTTCTGTGGTAGTCCATATTACGTTGTAACTGCTGTCAATCGTATCTTGTATTGGATCCAAAACGTTTTTTAATTCATTTCATGCTGACTGTAAATAATAAACTATTAACGCATCAAATCATAAATCAATGTCATCGCACACAATTCCCAGAGCAACACGTTAGTCTTGTTGTGGATCCACAAGCACGCAACACAACCTAAACACATCGTGGGAAACAATTGCTCTCTCTTATATGTGACCCTGGATCACAAAACCAGTCTTAAGTAGCACGAAAACATTTGGAGTAAAAGCCAAAAATACATTGTATGGGTCAAAATTTGCCATTTTTCTTTTATGCCAAAAATCATTAGGATATGAAGTAAAGATCATGTTCCATGAAGATATTTTGTAAATTTCCAACCATAAATGTATCAAAACTTTATTTTTGTGAGTAATATGCTATGCTAAGGACTTTGTTTGGACAACTTTTCTCAATATTTGTTTAAATAGTTGTATCTCAGCCTAATATTGTCCAAACAAACCATACATCAATAGAAAGCTTATTTATTCAGCTTTTAGATGATGTAAAAATCTCAATTTCAAAAAATGCAATGACTGGTTTTGTGATTCAGATTCAGGGTCACATTTGTTTAATATCGAAAAGACACCCCGAAACAAGACTTAAAACTGAAATCAAGGCAATTGTTTTCCTTCATTCGGTCTAATAAGACGGATTACACAGCACATCTTTCACTCTCTTACTTTCAGATCCACAAATTTCTTTCGGTTCTCTACAGCTCTAGATTCCTGCCGTCTGCCACCCTTATGACAAACAGTGATGAAGAACAGCATACGTCATGAACCGTAAATCCAGACGACATCTGGATAAACGGTTTATTCATTCCTCCGCATCCAGGTCAGCTGTTATAAATCAGTGTTTGTATGTTCATGACAACGAGAGCGTGTGTGTGATTCTCAAACGGTGGATAATACTCACGTCGCTCATGAGACTCTTAAACATCACCAGCTCTGCTTTCAATCTGTCGATCTTCTCGTTCAAGTCGTCCTGAATGGCTTCAGACTCTTGAACGTTCTGAGGACACAAACACATGAAATCACAAAACAGCGCTCACACACGCTCATCAGATCCCTACAGACGTGATCTGGTTGGAAAGAAATCCATACGGCTCAGAGCAGAATTTAAAAGTCAGGCTCTGAGCATGTTAGGACTCTCTTGGGAAGGTTTTCTTCTCAGCGGTTTTGCTGACCCATAATCCAACACACAGATGCAGGCGTTCATCGATTTCTCTCTGCATCAGCGGTGGACGGCAGAGGACGATGTTTTGCACCTGCATATGTGTATCGGGAGGGATTTTGGGATGCAGTGCTGGGTCATGTTCGTCCTGACGGGTGGATGGAAACTGACGTGGAGATTCAGTATGAAGTTATGAGGTTGTGTTTAAACACATACCATTTAAAGCACTGACCCAGATTGTTGTCGAGATCACACATGAGTTTATATTTGCTTGGATGAGAGTGGGACAAGTTACTCATCATTCCATTTAGATACAGTATGAAGTCACAACCTACATATACATATAAACCAACACATGGCATCTCATCGTCTGCCAAATGCGTAAATCTCATGGAAATTCAGAAATATTTGACAAGGTTGCAAATTCGTATAAAGTTCTGTCATCATTTACATCAAATTTCTTTCTTCCGCAAAACACAAACGAAGATATTTTGAAGAAAGTTAGTAACCGAACAGCAGATGCACAAAACCAATGCAAGTCAATGGGTGCCAGTTCTTCAAAATATTGTTTTCGTGCTCTGGGGAAGAAAGAAAGTCATACAGGTTTGAAATGAAAGGAGTGACAGAATTAAATTTTTTGATATCACTATAACATCGGTCCATATGACTTGAATACTTCTTAAGCTTTTAACTCTGTGTAAAGTAAACTAAAGTTGAAATCTTTTTAATTTTTAATATAGAGTCTTGAAGACTATATAATAATATCCATCTATAATGTAAAGTCTGTATTATTATATTCACGGGTGTAAACTGTAGTTTGTGAGATAATCTAGAAATATCGACAAGGTTACACAGGGTGAAAATAGCAAAATGAATTCCTATCACAATGAGAGAGTCTAGACGTGTGGTGTGCAGGTGAGCTCACCTCCTGTAGCGTCTGTATCATTGACTCCATCTGTTCTCTCCTCATCACCTCCTCCTCCCACCTGAAACACACCACACACCTCTCATGAGCATCGCTGCCAGGACATATGACCAAAAGCTATGAATCATGTTATATGTGAAACGTGAGGGATACGAACGAATAAAAGAAAAAACATGTGAATGATAAGCCCTTGCATTAATGCAAAAACAGCGTCACATAATAATAAAAGTATTATAAAACTCATTCTGATTGGATAAGGCTCAACATAAAATAGCCGCTAGAGATAAACATCTAAACTCAGGTTGTGCCTAATAAACTGGAACATGTTCTTTCTCGTCCCGACTTCTGATTCTGTTATATCACAATGTTTCGTGTTTTTTATACAAATATATCTCTATCATGGTATAAATAAAAGCTAAATCTTTCACAGTATGCACATCTTTACACAGTCGACATACACATCATCTGTGTTTCATTGATCTGTCAGGTCAGGAATCCTCCGGTAAACCCCTCGGCTCTGTTCTGCTGGCGTCTGTGGTTCGGGCAGCTCGTAACCTAATGCTGCGTCTGAACTAACAGACCAAAACCATCACGAACCGCTTGAATTAAATCTGTTGAGTCTTTATTTATGTGATTGAAAACATCCAACATGACGCAAACTTGATTTATATATTGCAATTATATATATTTACATTAGTTGTTGTAGTATTCTACCTTAAATATATAATGCATTGCATAAAAATCTCACAAACAAACCCTGAAATAACGTGCATTTATTGTAATGAAAATAATCCTTTCATTTCTTTTGATTTTAGACTATAACATCACCAAATCATGTCATTAGATTCAACTGACTCATTGAATCAGATTTTTAAGATCCTGAATCAGCTACATATTAAAAAGATGAATATTTATTATGATCTTAAAAAAGTGTTTCTTAACTTAGACACGCTATAGATGAAAAACATCACGTTATGTTTCCCTGTGGTTTCTATCCATTTGGCAAACTGCAAAGTAAATTAAAACCAGGAAACCACAACCTCCCGGAGAAGAACTTCAACCCTAAACCATTAGTAGACCAGTAAGTGACAGCTGTGAAGAGGCAGTTCAATGTAAACACTGATGTCAAACGCTGGAGGCTTTCTTTCTAAAGAGCTGTAAATCAAATCATTCCTGAAGCATCACTTCCTGTTGCCACGGCAACCACGGAGACGTCACCAAAATAGTGCATTGAGCCTATCGGCCCCTCCGGTGATGACCCGCTCTCTCACGTCTGTTACCATCAGAAATAAACAGTAAACATCTTGCGCGCACGGACTGATCTGATGTCAGCATACTGATGTGTTCACTTTATCACCTCCAGTGACTGAACTGAAAACTGCTCTTAAACGCACACAATAACACATTTCCTGAACAACTGCAGACCTTTGCCTCTCTGTTGCCATATAAACCCTGACACCATGGAGACCTTTTAAAAATGGCAAACCACACGGCACTGAGATCCGAAAAGGTTACAAGACCATTTTTTTTTTTACCAAGGAATCAAAAGTAAGTCCCTCCTACATTTCTCTTCATACTGAATATCATGCCATCTGTCTGTCCATCTAGTTATCTGTCTGTCTGTCTGTAGATTTATATGTCTGCCCATCTATCTACTCATCCTGTCTGTCTGTCCATCTGTCTGTAGATTTATATGTCTGTCCATCTGTCTGTCTGCCCATCTGTCAATCATCTCATCCTGTCTATCTGTCCATCTGTCAATCATCTCATCCTGTCTATCTGTCTGTAGATTTATATGTCTGCCCATCTATCTACTCATCCTGTCTATCTGTCCATCTGTCTGTAGATTTATATGTCTGTCCATCTGTCTGTCTGCCCATCTGTCAATCATCTCATCCTGTCTATCTGTCCATCTGTCAATCATCTCATCCTGTCTATCTGTCTGTAGATTTATATGTCTGCCCATCTATCTTCTCATCCTGTCTGTCTGTCCATCTGTCAATCATCTCATCCTGTCTATCTGTCCATCATCTCATCCTGTCTATCTGTCCATCTGTCTGTAGATTTGTATGTCTGTCCATCTGTCCATCTGTCAATCATCTCATCCTGTCTATCTATCTGTCTGTCTCTCCATCTGTCTGTCCATCTATCTTCTCATCCTGTCTATCTTGCTGTAGATATCTTGTCTGTCCACCTGTCTGTAGATGTGTCTCACTGCCCATTTATCATCTCTTTCTGTCTATCCTGCTATCTGTCTGTCTGTAGATTTATTTGCCTGTCTGTATATCTATCTATCTGTCTGTTTGTCTGTCATCTTTCTTCCTCTCTATCTGTCTATGACACTGTATGTCTGTCTGTTCTGCTGGTCGTGTCAGGTAGACGGTCACTGAGTCCGGTCGTTGTGTGTGTGTTTGGAGATCAGGAGACTCTGGCTGAAGTGATTGATCGCTGCAGAGCTCTGCGGGTCACTAGAGTTCATCAGCTGCATCATTTCCTCTGCGGACACAGCCAATCACAGCACTGCGCATCACTTCCTGTCGGGGTGTAGAGCGACGGTATCACCGATGCAGAGAGCAGGACAATGTGATCAGAAAGAAGTCTGATCAAAATAACAATTCAATTTGAGCTTCTAGTGATGAATGATTCTGAAGCTCAATCCTGTAAACACTGAACTTCATCTCATCTGGAATGACAACAAACCGTGAACCAGAAACCCCGGCATGACGCTCTCATCTCCTCCGCTTATAAGGTGTTTTTTCCGTTTGTTTGAGATGCTAATATAGATGCTGAGTAACCTTACAAGGACAGACGGCAACACATGATGATCATGGTGCCAAAAAGTCACCGCACATATATCTGACTGATGATGGCGTGCTCCACAAACAATCCCATCACGCACAGATGCACAAAAAACACAGCGATAAAAAACTAGAATACTTTATCATTTCATTGCCTGAAAGATCTAAGCTGTGTTTGTTTATGTTCTCAGTCACGACTCATTTAGATGCGAGCACACGTTGTGCTTCTATTCTCAAATAAAGTGTGCAACCTGTTCCCTCGTTCTCATTTATTCAGTTGATCTGAGCTGAAATACTGCAGCACACGCAGAAACCAGCAGTCACAGAAATGCAAGAGATCAGCAGTTTGTGTGTATGTAGAAGTGACCGCATACATGATTAAACTGAAATCTATAGAGGAACACACATCCTTCTGCACTCACTCAATGTGATAAATCACACACACACACACACACACACGCGCGCGCTGTGATTTATCTCTAATACTCTTGCCGTGACAGGACCCGACGTCTTCACCATGTGAGTTTATAGCATGTCATGAGCAAATATTTCACACTGACCACATTGTCCTCACGAACCAACATCCAGCTTACAGTACGACATACACAACTACGTTATCAATGCAAGAGATATGGCATATGATTATAAAATGATTCTCAATTGAGTTCTTAAGAAAATATTTGAGAATTTCCAAAGAACATTCTCATTATCCATCTGAACTTCAATACGGTTGGATGAGTGTTTTTAAGAACAATAGTGATGCCTGTCTTAGCAAGCATTGATCATGACATAAGAGCTGTTATTAAAACCACTGTTAGCGTTGATGTTGTAAACCGCATGAGCAGGTGAAGACAGAAACCAAAAAACCACAAGAATGTCTTCCCTGTAATAAAGTCATTTGCATGTTCCTCTGAATGATTTAAAGAATAATTATGCAATTATATAGAAAAGGGAAATTCGGTTACAACCCGAAGAACATTAACATAATTGTGCAGAACACAAAAGCAATGCAATTTAACACAAATTTTTCAAGTGCAATGGAAAAACCACTTTAATCCTGACCTGCTACAATGATTCATTTGCATATTTACTAAACCTCATTCAGTAGCCACAATTGATATAATGATTGTACTTTTATTTATACCAAAACATTGTGGTTTAGTAAGAAATTGCTGGTTTATATAAACTTAGAAGATGTTGGGTTGAAACAATCCAGCAATTTAGTATTAGCTATGATTAGTCTATTAGTCTATGCATAGAAAGTACTAAATATGACATTAACGTCCAAAGAACATAATCCTAAAAAACCCATAACAAATCCATAGATATGAGTCAGGGTGCCACCCCACAATCTGAATTTCCACAAGCAAAGTCCGAAAACAGGGTGTGAAGCTAAACATAACAAATGATATAAAGAGCAAAACAAAGAGGGATCTGGAAACTCAAGTGTGTTTTTAGCGATGAATGGCGCACATGTGGGAAACAGGTGTGGACATCTGATATGAGTAACACACACGTGGTCATACAACATCACGGCAAATGGTCAAGTAAAAATATCTACAGCACCTTCTACAAGACCTTCTGAATTGATCAAATAATTTAGAGAGTTAAATGTTGGATATACAAAAAATATATACATTAAAAAATATAAACATGTGATGCATTTCTACATGTTTTAAATGATTTAGAATAATTTTTTATGGAAAAAAAATGGAGAAAAAACCAAGCGATGCTCACGGGATCCAGCATTAAAAAAGTCATTATCTCATCTGCCCTGCGGCGTTTCTCCATCACGTATCCACCCAGCAGGGTTATGTCCTCACCCCAACACACCTCAACACTTCTACATCAACAAGGTGTGGCTCGATGAGCATGTAAAGTCTGAACAAACTCTCTCTCTCGCTAAACAACGTTTAATTGTTTTAATAACTTGTTACTGCGGCCAAGAGCGTTTAAATACGAGTCGTTCCTGTGCGTTTACCTGCATGCGTTGGTGATGCTCGGGGGGATATTATTCATAACGAAAGCATTTAACATTGACGGGTAACCACATTTAAAGAGCTTGTGTTTTCCTTCAGTTGTGTTTTATTATTTTAATGTGGATAACAAGACTTGTTAAGACGCATTCAAACGCATGACAGTATAGCGTCAAAGAAAACGAGCTGAAGCAAATCTCATGTGTGCCCGTCATTTTATTTAAACTTTTATTTTGGGTGCCTGTAACTTACAGGTTTTATTTAATAGTTCAATACAATACAAACATCACCGTTTGATTTACTGTAGTAAAACCATGGTGAATTTGTGTTTACCAGGGTTTAACTATAGTAAACATGTTGGTCGTAATTGTTGTGGTTAGTTTCATTACCATGTTTTGTAAAGTTACATTTTCAAGTTTAATGCTGTATATTATTGACCATTCTTTTTGTAACTAAATTTCTGCTATGCTTGCCGTGCCACCTATATGTTTAGTAAGAAATGACCTTGTTTGTTAAAGACAGGATAAAGTATTCACTAAGCTTGTTTAAATGCAAAGCTTTAAATGGATCGGCTCAATATGGATATAAGTTAAAACATTGTAATGAAATGATGTACATTAGGAAAATACATGCTATTTACATTTATTCATTTACTTTTATCCAAAGCGACTTACAATTGAGGAAAACAGCAAGCGATTCGTCTAAGTAAGCAATATTCACGAGAAGTGCTAGTAATACAAAGTTTCAAATACAACCTCAAGATAGTATAAGCAATGAATTTATTATTTAAAGTTATATTGGGAGACATAAATCATTTAAAAATTCTCTCCGTAAGTCGCTTTGGATAAAAGCGTCTGCTAAATGACTAAATTTTCCCAAAACGTCCACCTTTCCAGGCACAGTTGTGAACCGGGATGAGACAGCAGGTGTGGTTGGGTGGACTATAACTGTTATATCACGCTATAAATGTGCATCTTTTATACCTTTTTATCTTATATAAAACATTTTACCTTCTTCTTCAGGTACAATAATTTGCATAAATCAGTTTTATGGTTTTCTGCTTGCTGTCAGATATTTACTATAAAAGCCGCCGCACCCTCTTTAATAGCAACTGAGTTGTGTTGTCTTGACCTGTCAGGAACACACCCTGATTTTCCGATTTCTCCATGTTTCCTTATCACTTTCACTCAGGTTCACTTTCACCATTGACTGACCCGTATAGGTGTGGTGTTAACCCAAATCGTCCCATAAGACGACCTGAAATCCTTTAAATCTCAGCTGGTCACGGATGAGACATGTTCTGTGTTGTGCACGTGTGTCAGCTTGACAGAGATCAGTGAATATGAATCACCACAAGTCCATGAGAAACATCTTTACATATCAATGATATGAAGTGCTGTCTTTATAGTTATAGTCAAGACTTTTTCTTATATCAATTGATATCTGATAGATTGTAGATTGATATCTGATAGTTTTTAACTACATAAATAACAACATGGACTGCAGCGTAACGTTTATTGTGCGTTTAGAAATGCTAAAGTTTTGGGTGACAAAAATCTAAATAAAACAAAATGTTTCGTCATTTTTATCATCCGTTATTAATTTCTTCACTTCTTCATCTAAACAGTTATATTAGTCATTTTATGGTGAAATGATCCTGCATCTCTTCACACAGTGTTAATGTGTCTCAGGAGAAACCGCTCATGCCGTTCAGCTAATGAAAGCTTTAATTTTTAACACACATCGGCAGTATCAAAGTCAACCAAAACTCAACCTCAGGGTTCTTGCATTGATTCACGGCACTGAAGCTAAATTCAGCTGTGATTCAATTATTCATGGAGGAGAACGTTCCTGCGGGTTTGACTGTGTGGATGGATGTGACCCTTCTAACACACTAAATTTGATTGTGTTAAGAAATGATGGAATGATTAAAGGACAAATGGATGAAAGATTGTCTTTGCAGTAAAAACCAATTTGTACTTTTTAATACTTTATATTGGTTAGATATTTACAAAACCCAGTGACAAACATAAAGGGTGACTATAATAATGATTTAACATTTAGAAATACGAAGATACAAAATTTCAGCAGGACAAGAGCAATTTATGTATTTATGCCCAAAATCATATTATAATCTAGTATAAAAGTTTACTTTATCAATATAATATTCAGTGTTTCTACTTTTTGTTTCTGCTGAAAACATTTCTCTCAAATTACAATTGAAAATTGAAATGGGACAAACTGGTCAAAACAACAAAAAATACGCAATGTTAGCAGATCTTGAAAAGTGCAAAGAGAACAAGAAAACACAATATGAATGTTTTAGATGTATTTTAGTTCAAAAATGAATATTTTTTCATGTGTCTCTGCATTCTGTCAGTCATTCACATTGCTGTTGGATGACTCTGAGGTTCGTTCCTGTTGAAATTCATTGCCAAAGTTAATGCAGAAATAAAGATTTAAAGCAAAACTAGAGTGATCTCTTACATTTTCAGTGGACGTATTTCATGAGGGACATATACACATTTGTGCTCATTTGACTTCAGTAATGTGATTCTGCAGAATGTCATGGAAGAGCATGTTGCACCAGTTCAACACGCACACACGCACACGCAGACACACACACACACACACACACACACACACACACACACACACACACACACACACACACACACTGCAGTAGGGAGGGATAAATCCCATCTATCTTTGCTCTCTCTGTAAACAGACACTGCAGGGCTGTTGGCCGTTCACACCGGAAGACGCGGCCGGGCAGCTATACTGTAGATATATGTGTCATAAAAACAGACATACACATTCTGCTATGATGTCTTTATTCTCACACTGATGAAAGGTGGTTTTAGTGTGCAGAACTGATATATCTCTGAAGTGTTTAACAAATCAATAAACCTCCCAAACTCAGCAAATCTGAACAGACGTTGCACATGGATTTTCACATGCTTTCTGCCAATGCAGTCATCTAACATCTCATGTGTTTCATGAATCTGACGGTTATTAAAAACACAACATGTGTATTTATCAGCTGAATGTTGCTGAATATGTTGAGGTTACTGAGTTTGCTTCATCGCCCAAATTGATTTTCAAAACTCCAGTTTTGCGCATGCATTTCATTTTCAGCTCTGATCAAAAAGAAACGAACTGTAACTGAATCCAAATTCATCCTCAGTTTCATTACAAAGACAACAAGCTTTTATGGCAATGACACAACCGAGTCATGAACAATATCCTGTCCAACATTTTAAAGATCTACAAACCTATAGATTCCTTCTGACTTTAGACTCTTACATGTCTTTACACATATGCACTATATTCAACACAAAAAGTAGATATTTTGAGAAACGTACATAATGGAAGTCAATGGAGTTCAGTGTTGTTTGGTTAGCGACAATCTTCAAAATATCATCTTTTGTGTTCTACAGAAGCAAGAAAGCCATACAGGTTTGGAATGACATTTAAAGTGAGTATAGTGAGGAGTTCAGGTTTATGCATGTTTGAGAATTACAACTAAGCTGCTTATTTACTTGTTAATCTTCAGTCAATTATTCAGTCAGTGAATTATACGTGTGTAATATAAACCAGTGAGAGAAGCTGATCTACATGCAATAAAGTCAAGTCAGCATTAAAGATCAGCAGAGAGGTCAGATATCTAAAGAAAGAGAGAACTATAGACACGGATAGAAGAGAAAATACAGTATATAGACTGGAAATATACCGTACCAGTACCACAGTAGAATTATGGCATAGATTGTGATACTATGATATATACTATATGTACCCACACTGTAAAAAATCTGCAATTTTTAAACTCATCTTTTTAAGTTTCTTTTTTGCATTGGATTTTTTAAGTTGTACTGACTTCCAAAAGTTGAGATAACTTACATAATTGAGTCAACTCAACAAGATTGGACAAAACCATTGGATTAACTTACTAAATTAAGTTCAGCTGACTACAATCCAAACATTTTTTTTACAGTGCAGTATTAATGCCTTTTCAAACTACTGTAGACAAATTACATTTAGCTCTTTGTAGACAATTACACACTTATTTTGTACTTGGAAACAATGTAATCCAGCAGACTTGTAAAAGCATTAATGTGCTGTATCACATCATTAGTTTAACCATTTCAGTTCATGTGAATCAGGCGTGTTGTGTACTGGATTACAGGTCTCCTCTGGGTATTACACAGATGCTATTAAAGCTATTAGCAGTAATGTAATAGATGTGTAATTTCAGATCACTTTGTACAATTATGTTTCAAGGAATTTTGGCCACAAGCTGTTTGTCTGATGACACAATTTTTTAAGTTAAGCATGTTTTGCATCGTTTTAATAGTTATTCAAGTGTTCTTCATGGTTGCTTGCATGCTTAATAATACAAGGATATAGTCGATTTGATATATCGCTCTAGATTCGGTCTATATAATTCATTCAGGTCAGTGCCTATAAGAAAGAAAAATAACAGATGAGATCTCTTAATATCTCAATTATTTCTACTAGACGCCAAAGAGATTAAATGTTTGCTTAAGTCTCAGATATTTCTCCTAAGAAAGAGTCAGAAATCTCACAAAATGTCATGAGTTTAAAAGAGACGTCAACAATGTCTCAAACTGAGCTCAGATTTGTCAAGTTTGCAATCAAAAGTCAATATTATTGAAGATCTCAATATGAACTTCTCAAATTCTCCTCCATACTCTTCATGCATTTGAGTCTCAGCTGTTTCTGTTTGTCCAAAATAAACATCTGAGACTAAACTGAAACACAACCATCAAATCTCCTGAGATATGAAAGAGCAACATCTGAGCAAATTTGTTTGTCAAATAAAAGTCCCACAGCAATCCTGTATACATTTCTAAAGGTCTTATGATGCTATAATGGTCACAGATGAAGACAGGGACATGGCGGCAGTGTTAAAGCTCATGAATCACTTCTGATGACCAGGATGTGACGCACACAAGGAACAAAAGGATGAACGAATAGGACGTGTGCAGATTTTCTCTCCGCTCCTTTATTTTGTGTTTGTTGTGTTGTGGAGGGGTTAGGCAGCAGTATTTGCTCGTGAGTCAGCACATGCACAGGCAAAAATGGACAGTTTGAAGAGAAACACACACACATTTTCACAAACCACTGAGTCATTAAGTCATGCATTAATGAAGCCCATTCAACTTTCTCATTCACATGCCTGTCAAGAAGCATCCCAAAATCAAAGAAGAAAACCATTCTGATCTTTATACATGACTGAGGTCACACACTGAACTGAATGAATGTGCTTCAGTCTGAAGTCAATCCATGCAGAAATTCACTTCTCAAAAGTTTCTGTCTCAACTCAAAGACTTAAAAGAAACCGTGCAGCCCACATTTTATTTGCTTTCCATGCGTCTGAATAGACAGGAAGGATTTCACTAAGCAAACTTTGATCACGTTTTGTGGTTTTCGGCTTAACTCTTCGGTAAACATCCCGCTTTCTTTTTCAGGTTGTTTGTCAAGGTAAATCTTCCTTTTCCAGGACACTTTTCAAACTATTTTATAATAGGAAAATAAAGACCAAAACCTTTCTTTTGGATTTTGACAACTCAGATTGTCATTGCTAATAAATGTGGATGTAAAAACTGACAGATTTCCATGTCATTGTAATTGAGAATCTGCCATTAAAAATTAATAATGGTGCACAAATCTCAAACATTTAATGTGGTTAAACATCTGCTTTGTGTGCTATTGAACACATTGATAAAACAGTTAAGAGGCAAGCTGGGCAATAATAAAACTCAATAAAATGTCTGGAAACAGCTGAACTGGGTTCAAATTCACAATAACATTGTTATTTTGTGCCAGTTCATTACTTTCAGGGGAATACTGACACTACCTTTCATAGATAAAACAGGCTTCTTAAAAAGATCATATTTTGATGCTGAGATTATAGCTCTTGACTGTCATTCGTCAAATGATACCATATAACATCATCAAAAGTAGTCACCTAATAATCATTTCAATGATAATCTCATTATTCAAGCTCACCGACACACCTACAGCCAAATAACCTAAAAACAATTCATCTGGCCTGGATGGACTCTGTCCAGCTGTCCTGCACTCAAAATTCGGCCCTTCAATATTTGTTGTTCCCTTGCCAAGATATTCTGCTGCAATGAATCTGTCTCCCCGAGGCTGATTTTAGGCCTACAGGACTTTGAGAAAAACAACAGCTGCTACCAGAAGGCCACTCGATTTCAATGAATAATAAAGAATAATAAAGCACTATCAATAATACAACTTTTACTCACTTTTTCCTGTATTCCTCTCTCTCCCGTTTGACTTTGGCCAGAACATTATACAGGGCTCTTAGTTCTGGAGTGATGGTGTCTATCTGGACTCCGACCCCGTCCGGGTGGGTCCAGGTGACGCCGGGCCCCTGCACGGTCTGTAAGCGCTCTCCGCGTCTCCAAACATGCCTAAAACTCCAGATGGTGCCTGGCAGTCTGGATTCCTGGGAGTCGGTCTGGACACCCACCTCGCGGGAAAACGTGAAGCTCTGATACCTCCGACTCGAGGCTTGCTTCAGCTGGCTCTCCAGAAGTTTGTTCCGTCTCTCCAGCTCATGGACTTTGGCGAGGAAGCAGCGGAACCTCAGGTTGAGGGTCTTCAGGACGTGGATGTTGGAGCCCAGGTCGTTGCGCAGCGCTCTGGGTACCGCGTCCGATGGTGCGCCGCCCAAAAACCCCTCTCCGAACAACAACGAGCTCATCCTTATATAAAAAAAATCAAATAAAAAGTAAAATATAAACGATCTATAAAAAACGTATTAGACTGAACTCATTCGACGTGGATGTGTCCATGCAGTCTCTACTTGCGCAAAAGCCTCCGAGTGTCATTGAGCACAAACGAGCAATGCCAGCATTATCTGTCTATCCTTGCGGGGAAAAGCATCATTTTCTCCGCGGAAACGAGGTGGATTAAAAGAGTATGTCAGCTCATCTTCTGAGTGTGTGACTGTGGCTCATCTGGAGATCTGCGGCTCATCTCATTGATAATAACGCAGCACGTGTTGCGGATGCTCAAACTCTCCGGTCACGCTGATGTTATTCTCATGCTTTCTGTCTTTTGGTCGGATGGGCCCAGTGATCGCACGACTGTTTTATACCCGACACTACCGGCGCGACGGGATCGTGTTTCATGGTCCTAAAGAGGGAAACACAGATAGATACCGCATCAAACTCTCCGCCCCCATCAGCGCAGCGCGCACGCCGCCCCGGGACGCGGAGACGCGCATTCGCTTTTCAAAGCGAGATCTCTCTTCACCCCAACAAAATGTGCAAATAAAAATTATTCTATTAAAATAACGTACATCTGTAACATATAAATATTTTACAACATCTGCTAGTTAATACAAACACAACTGTTTAGTGTCCATTCATGTTAGTTCACTGTAACTAATGTTAACAAATAGCCTACCTAAATATGTAATAATAAATGTTAAAATTAACATTTATATTTTCTGCAAAAGCATGGTTTACTGGATGTAAATTTGCAATTGTTGTTTACTGTTCATTTGTCTGAGTTGGTCTTTATCGATATTAAAAATAAAAAACTGCAGTCAGTATTCTCTGGCAACACAGAAGTGTTTGGTGAACAGACTCAGACATTACACAAGAACCCTCTTCACTGAAACCTGTCCTGGCTTGACGGCCATTCAAGCGGTCTGCACAAACAAAGACAACACACCTCAATCTGTCATACCTGGACAGGATCCTGAGGATTTCTTGGGATAATGTATAATTTTTGTCATTGTTTTGTGGTAAAGTTGACAGGTATTCAAGGTATGCAAAATCGGTCTTTAGGATAGTCATGTCTGCTACAAATCCTTTTTATTCAGTCTGAAAAGAATTGTCAAGTATCCATCTTTTCTCATATTAATCTCTAGCTTTTATCATAATTCAGGGCAGATCCACTTTAATGATATTATTTGTCTGGTTAAAAGGCTTCTTTGTTGAAATAGCCAGCTTTAGTTCCGGTTATTAAATAGCAGCAACTGTTTCTGTTGTGAAAGGTTTACCGAATTCTTGAGATAATGTAAGTTTTCACATTAATTTATATTTAGGAACATGTTTCCTATCTTTGACAATAATCTGATCAGCAAACAGATTTTCTTCTCAGTGTGTTTCCATAATACTCCTTAGAATAATACTTGCATTAACTTATGCATTGTTTAAAATAAATCAAGTACTATGAACAATCATTAACAAACCAATTAGTTCAGTTTTAAAAAACAAGTTTATTATTTGTTATGTATGTATACTGTCAAAATGTGGCAGATTAAGTTTAATACAGATAGGCCTTGGTGCTAATGTGCATACTTTTTAAAACTCCAAAAATATAAAACACTTTAATCTTAAAAACTACCTTTGAATTATAGCGCAACCCACTGTATTAAAATAATATCACACGGGCGCCACCTGCTGGTTACATATGGGAGGATCGTCTACTTTTTTATACGTTTTTCAGCAAAGATTAAAAAAAACCTATGTTGTAGGCTAAACTCATAAATATTATTTACGTAACAAAACCTTTATAAACCCATGACTTGAAACTAAAGTAATATGTATAAGGATAACGTCAAGTACCGATAGGTGGCGATGTGATTCCCGAAGCGCTCTGACATCATCAGGCGAAGAAGAACAACACATCACACGTGAGAGCCATGCCGAAATCAAAGAGAGACAAGAAAGGTACGATTAAACATATGTTATATATTGAGGAAATGTTATTCATATTTACAGTTTATCTGAATGTAATATGGCTCATTAATTCGTTTTGCGGGGTTTAGTTGAGGTGAGCGAATTTGTAAGATGTTTTTTTTGCTTATGAGCTCTAGACGTGTCCTTTACTTGTAATTTGTGTCAGATATATATTTAAAAGTCATGTACACTGGGTTTAGGCTTCATAAATAATTTACTGTTTTCTGTTTTCAGTGTCTTTAACAAAGACAACCAAGAAGGGGTTGGAAGCAAAACAAAATCTAATTGAAGAGGTTAGTATGACTTTATACTACAGTAGTCAACAGTTGGATCGAATAAGTTAATCAAAGTTGTACTTGTATTGTTCTTGTCTTAGGACAAATTTGATGAACCTTTTAGATCCACTTCAAATGTTGACTAGTGTAGTTTACTGCTGGATCACACAAGACTACCAGGGTTTTGGCATGCACTTTTCTTTTTACATTGACAATGCCTTAGATTATTAGGACATGACGTTTTGTAATACCATGGTATTATTTGAAACTACAATTGTAATTGATATAAAAAAAAATAATTGATCCATTTTTACCCTCTTAGCTGCGGAAATGTGCAGACATCTACAGATACGTGTTTGTCTTCTCAATAGAGAACATGAGAAACAACAAACTAAAAGACATCAGGACAGCCTGGAAACACAGCAGGTACATGCACAAACACTTGAGGATGATGATGATGATGATATGCTCTTATGCTTTTCTTGCAAGCTTCTAAAATATATATTTTCAGATTTTTCTTTGGCAAGAATAAAGTGATGATAATAGCTTTGGGTAAAGGACCTACAGATGAATATAAAGATAATCTGCACAAGGTTTGTCAATTCATGTTAATAATGATTGAATTACCAATTAAAGAGTTTGGTTCCAAAACGCCATTTTTTAATTTGTCCAAAATCATGTTTTTTGATTGTGCATTCCAATTAATATCAATCAAACTGCAGTTGGTTAGTTTTGATTTAAGCCATAATAACTAAAAAATACAGCTTACACAATAAAACATGCATTTATAGCATTTTGGAACCAAACTCTTCAATTGTTTTGTCTTATTTATCGCCTCAGATGCATTAGTGCAAAACTAATTAAAACATTACAAAAGTGAGATGTTTGTGTAAATCTATTCTTGTGGTTTGTCCTGAAGGTGAGCAGGTTTCTAAGAGGTGAAGTTGGTGTTCTTTTCACAAACAAAACAAAAGAAGAGGTGAAAGAGTAAGTTTAAGTTTTCTGTTTTGCTGTCATATTGACATTTTGAAATATGGATCTACCACCATTCATGACAAACGTTGTGTATTAGGTATTTCAGTAACTTTAAAGAAGTGGATTACGCCCGCGCGGGAAACCAAGCAACCATGGCAGTGACACTGGATGAGGGTCCACTGGAGCAGTTTCCACATTCTATGGAGCCTCAGCTGAGACAGCTGGGCCTTCCTACAGCTCTGAAGAAAGGTAAAATACACCGTTTACAGTGCTGGTTACCCTGTTTCTAAGCAGATTTGAAAGATGAACGGTAGAGGACGTTTACTGTAAATGAGCAAACATTAATGACTTTGCATTGGCAGGTGTGGTTACGCTGATAAAGGATTTTGAAGTGTGTAAAGAGGGAGACACGCTTACTCCTGAACAAGCTCGTGTTTTGGTAAGTGTCTTACACGTTGACAGCCATCTTTATGAACTATAAAACCTTGTTAAATTATTTGGGAAAATGTCTTTTTCCCACAACAGAACAAAATTTAATTTAGCTTAGCTGACTTTAAAGCTAACAGACTATTATTCTGTCATTTGAATTCGATATTAGATCTTTGTTATTTACATTTTGCATTATATGAAATATATTTTTGGTATCGTTTTAATTTAGAAACTCCTTGGAATCGAGATGGCAGAATTCAAGTTGTCGATTAAGTGCATGTGGAACTCTGAAACCGGTGACTTTGAGAAGCTGACGGAGGGTGAGGAGGATGAAGACATAGAGGAAGATGATGGAGATGGAAGTGAATAAAACCCAGATGCATGAAATGGACTTTTCACATGAACGTTTTCCCTGTTTGTGTTGATCCAACAAAGATGCATAAAGGTTTTCTCATTTCTGTCACAGTCATGAGAAACTGTTGGATTAGGTTTTGTGAATTTTGTTCAGTTTGTAAACAAACCTAGTCTGCAATGTTCTACAGGATTCTTATATTGTATAATATAAGTACAGGATGTTGTACAACGTTATTTTTACACGAGTAAATGATTTGATCTGAGAAGATACATTTGCCACATTACAGATTTATTGCATTCACATTCAAACATGTACTGATGGAAAACAGCAGAAAATATCAAGAGCTTGTCTCCTAGTGGTTCATGAGAGAAGTTTAAAGGTCTTTTCTGTAATATGGTGGGCTTGTCCAACTCAGTTGATCACTTTTCATTGTTACAAATTATGATGCAAAATGATGTCAACCATAAAAAATAAAAAAAAGACCTTTATGTCAGTTCTTATAAATCTGGTATCGTATCATTTTTCTTTAAATTGTCATGAGGTTTAGCGGAAGTAATTGGGACACTCGTGTGCCACCAAATCCCAGGCGTGTTTGAAAGCATCCACAACTTCACTTTTTAATGGCCCTTCAGCAGCCGCCGTCAGATTCTCGCATAACTGCTCCATAGTGGACATCCCGATAATGACCCCATCACCCAGATCTCCCTGCACATGACACACACGTTCAGATACTAACAACGACATTTACTCGTGCACAATGTAGAAATTCTTCTTCACCTTCAGCTGAGAGTGATGATACATCCAGCGCATAGCAGCTGACGTTAGAGTCGGTTTCTCTGATCCGTACGCTGCTTCCAAGGCCTTACAAACAACACCAATGGCCTGGAAATGACTCTCCTTCCAATATCTGGAACCAATAAAACATGCTATAAAAACTGATACTGTGGTAATGGTTACATTAGATTTTAAATACACTGTTAGTGTACCTGTCTCTGTAAGTACCAGCCCAACTTCCTCCGAAGAATCGACCCACCGGCTGAGCTCCATCTTTATCTTCATAGTGGTACTTTCCTGTGAGAAGTCCACCTGTGTGAAAAGGTGCAGATTCAGGGTGTAAAAAAATGAATATTAAATGATGATAAAGTATGATGGAAATACATCTCATGGTACCTGCCAGGGGGTTGTACGCAAAGAAACGGATGCTAAAGTACCGTAAACATGGTAATAGTTCAGCTTCCACTTGACGTGTGGTTGCATTATACATGCCCTTCACAAAAACAAAAAAGCACAACTTCTCAACACTTGCTATTACATTAATATATGAGAGTACAATTATACAGAAATGTATTGGACTGAGGAAATCATGCATATTTTTTTTATGTACTTGATACACTGTAGGAAGAATCCAGTTATTGTGCTTGCAGATACAGTAGATTTCTGCCACTTCCCATGATGCATAGTTTGATAAACCCAACTCCTTGAATTTGCCCTACAAACAAAAAATTGCTTTATTTTGGTCATTAAACTCACATTTTCAATTCAATTTTATTTATATAGCACTTTTCACAATGTGCATTGTTCCAAAGCAGCTTTACAGGAGAAAAGAAGAAATGTACACAGACCCATCAAGTGTGTGGACCATTATAATGCTCACAAACAGACATGCAGGTAAACAGGTAAAGCAAAACTCTTGTCGAATAACCTGACTGTCAGGCTTGTATTAAAGTTCACGTCTCCAGTGTTGTTGGATCTGATACCGCACCTGTTTATGAAGTTCATTGCAGGCCTGTAGTGTGTCATGAATGGGGTTCTGGTGGTCTGGAGCGTGCAGGTAGAAGATGTCCACTGAAGATGTCTGTAGTCTCTTCAGGGACGTCTCCAGCTGGTTACGAACACTTTCTGGTTTCAGCGTTTTGCCGTCCCAGGGGTTCGCTTTAGTGGCGATTCTCACTTATAAACACAAGTAAAATATACATATAATATCACTTTACCATGATAGCACTACAGTACTTTCTTGTAATGCACTGAATTTCATTGTATGGAGATCTAATGTGTGATTTTTATTTTCACTATAAAAATAAATGTATACATTTGTTGGTTTGGCGTGTTTTATTTATTGGTGAGTGCAAAAGATTCATGAAGGAATTAATAATTACTGTTTAAAACTGTAGCATGCTACACTGTTGTCACAAAAACAAACAAATAAAAACAACAACATTGTTGTCACATGGCATTGTTTTCTCCCGTTTAATAAATAGTTATTTAATTCAACCTTGTGAGACATGTCTAACAAACAAATAAAGACCTACTACTTACTGTAGCACAAGTATGATATTTAAAGTATAAACAAAGTATTAAACTTTTTGATCTTGCACAAGAACACTGTACGCTTTTTCATTTCGAAGGCGCTGCGCAGACCGAACGGTCAAATATCGCGAGAGCTAGTCCGCAGCTAAACTTTTAAATCGCTCTCGCGATAATTTGATGTCAGACCTTATGTTCGCACGGCTTTTATGTCTCTGTTAATACGTTCACTGTACACCTGTTTGAGACGATCATACCTGTCGCAGGCAGTTGCATGCCTCCTATGATGGTCTCTGCCTGTCCATCAGTGTACATGTGTGCGGTGTCCAGCTCATTGTGACCGCTTTCCAAAAACTTGTGCACCATCTGAGCGCTCAGCTGCGCGTCTGCCCTCCCGCCGAACGCCATGGAGCCCAGCAGCGTAACCGGGCGTTTGGAGAGAGACATGCTGCGAATGTGTTTAAAGTGCGACGGTTTGAGTCTGGTAAGAAATCTCTGGTGAACTACACACAGGCCTGCGACGCCAGCGGAAAGCATAATAAACACAGGCAGTAAAACCTGGGCGAGAACTGAGGAAGCGTCGCGCAAGTGTCGAACCTGCGAGTAAACGTAGAGGGGCCGCGCCGCGCAATGGAGAGCCATTGGTCAACCTGTGGAGGTGGACATTTGGAGGTCCAAAGTTCGACCGGTTTTTTTCTATCCTTTGGAGGATTAAAGTCTTTGGAAGTTTTGTTTTCAATGTTTATCATTTTATTAAAGACATGCACTTCACTTTATAACCTGAAGATGTCAGCACAACACAAACAACCTCTCTTAGGAAAAAAATAACACAATGGTTATTGCCCATGTTTATTTGGTTTTATTTGTAGTAAAACCATGTTTCATTTTTGTAAGGGTTCTGCTTTGGTTAATGTTAAACAGCTGATGGTTTATAATAGTATTGGAATGGAAACCATTAAAATTTGTATTGCTTTTTTTAGCAGGGACTTTTTTTGGCCAGGTAACTCTGGCAAAGTCAGTTTTGGAATGATTTGATCCAGAAATATTCCTTCTTACCTGAGCAAAACCAGTGTGACCATTATGATTTGTATTGATGTTTCCTAATAAACATTCTGCATTCCTGACATTTGTTTGCATGAATTCTGACAGTCATTAAACATGTGACAAACATGGATAAACACATCTATCAAAACTCATTTAACAAAATGTTTTGTTCTGTCAGATATTTCATGCGAATTTAACATTCCCAACCATTTTTTAATGCACAATATTTCTGAAGTAACTCATCCACACGTCCCCAACAGCAGATGGTTTTGTAGTTTTAGACTGTTTTCTGCATTCTGGTCATGGCAGAGGTGTTGAACCCTGGTTGGCATTGACCCCTGAGTGCAGGATGCCAGGACCACTGGGGTTAGGGAATGTTTTACATGTTCTGCTGTCCCAAAATCCCTGCTGTGACCTCTTGAACCTGCCTCATGATATGACCCATCATCCTTTGCTCTCAGCTGTGACTCAGTGACCCCTCTGCAGTCCCGTCTTTTGTAACAAAAGTAGCATTTGTTTTCCATGTAGGATCAAATCGGCAGGCTTCATTAATGAATTACAAACAAAGTAATTCTGGCTGTGGTTCACTAATAAGGCCCAGAGTGATTTTGTGTTATTTTTCTAAAGCAAGTATCCTTATAGATGCCACAAATATGTTTATCTATAGTGACTTCAACTTTGAGCTTTTACAGTTTTTGAGTTTTACATTTCTGAATGTAACCAATGGCTTTATTGGCACATTCTTCGTGGTATGAATTGCAAAAACAGGCATAAATTCATTATAAAGTCACAAATGGCTCTGTGTTATGTGTTATTATTGTTAAAAATGAAGCACTTTGAAGTGAAGCAGTAAATCAAGATTCTTTATGCTAAATGAGAGCTCTTAGCTTTTGGGGTTTGGTAGCTTGTTTCTGGATTCCTTTGCTCTGCTCCTTTTACTGCAGCTCATACAGGAAGAACAAGTGTCCTGAGGGCATTTGGATTTGAGTTTTCCTCTGAGGTGGATCTCCTCTTGTCATTCGCTCCCGAGCAGACCCGAGTTGCCTCAGACCGGAGGATCTCCGTACACATTAACTATGGACTCAGATTCTTCAAGGGTTTAACATTTTTAAGCCTCCTTTCTGGTTCAGAAAAGCATCCGAGGATGGATATGATTTATTTTTTACTCATTTTAATTCATGGAATGAGTGCAGCATCCCGTTCTGGAAAGGATCTGTTGCCACACATGTGAGTGACTTCTTTTGTTGCGCGTGCATTGCGCGCTCGTTATTAGTGCTAAACTTTAGTTATTGACAGATTTAATATGGTATTTACTAACATATATCCCACAGACTTTTATACTCGTTATAGTATCACATAATGAATCAAGGTTTTGATCAGCGTGTGGCTTTACGCGCCGGTGACATTTGGCAAACACGAGAGACGCCGTCTCCAAATTTAGCGGGTTCTATACATTTTTCAGCATCAGGTTTGAGCTGACGGGATGATTCCCGAAATGCAAAGTTGAAACCCATTAGACTAATCCAACAATGAGCTGTTTGGTTCACACATAACGCAAGAAACGATTTAATGCGTACTAGTCATATGCTAAATGTTTGGTTGAAGACGTATTTGAACGTGTGTTTAGTTAAAGCTAAACATAGCCTATAAGAAAATGATATTTAAGTATGTGCAGTTTAACTCTGTGAATGTCTTGTCATCTCTTGGTTCTGCGCTATAGTGAATAAAATGACTTTGGAATTACATGGCACGCGCACACTTTGACAGATAGTGTATTTTTGAAACCCATAGCCATATGGCTGTTGTGGACAATTAATGGTTGTTTAATATTTGGAAACTATAAAAATTGTCTATGTATTCCCAAACCTTAAAGTGTTGCTTATATTGTTTCAAGGTGCATTCTTTGGTTGGGATCTTGTGTTGTTTAAATATATGGACTGTAACCAAAATGCTTTCGGTCAAACACCATATTGATTCCTGAACAGTCATGTCATTGAACAAGACACTGAGTTGTATACATGTACAGGTAACTTTGGCTAAAGCATCATCTGAATGTTATGTGTGTATTTTATCTGACAGGCCGAACGTGTGTACGGAGCGAGAGGTGAAGCTGGTGGCTCACTTGCAGCCGTGTGTCCAGGCCTTCACACGAATGGTTAAAGTCTGGAAGCAGGGCTGTCAAGGACACTCGTGGTGTATGAACTATGAGAGGAGGTGAGATGGATCATTGCGTTCATTCAGGCAGAACATCTTTATGTAAATGTCATGACTGATTCGGATTGAATAGTCTCACATCGACAAGTGAGCAAACAGATGTAGAGTTACAGTAGTCGTTCAAATGAGCTTTGAGAAAATGTAACCAACCCACAAGTCTTTATGATATTGTTCAGTTTTCTCCTTAAATGTGCATTTGGGATTTATTCACCCATTTATCATAAAGTAACCAAATCCTTAACTCTGGCAAACCCTTTCATGTGCACCTCAGTGCTTTCTCTGAATTTTCGAAAAAGGTTTTGTTGTCGTCTGTCTCACGCTTTGTCCTTTGATCAAACCTCTCCTTTGACTTCAAGTGTACAGTGTAGTTACAAAGCATCAATTTGAAAGGCATCTCACTGGGTCTTTCATACCTACAACACTGAACGGCCTTTTAACTCTGTGACTGACAAACCCTTTCAGTCCCTCATTCAGGGGAGGATCTCTGTTCCTCGCACCGGCACGTTCTCCTCCATATACTTACCATGTGAAAGACTCGCGCCCTGCAATTACATGCTATAAACACAGAGCACAGAGTTACGACTCCGGAGCCGAGCAACTGAGACTTTAAACTATGAGAGAGAGAGAGAGAGAGAGAGAGAGAGAGAGAGAGAGAGAGATTACAGACCGAAAGCCACTTCGCAGATTACAGCAAGTTTTTTTACACAGCGGAAGTAATTTACAACCTTTAGTCGTGATCTAATCTCTCTCTCTCTCTCTCTCTCTCTCTCTCTCTCTCTCTCTCTCTCTCTCTCTCTCTCTCTCTCTCTCTCCCTCTCTCTCTCTCTCTCTCTCCCTCTCTCTCTCAAATTTTTTCAAATTCAAATTCAAAATAGCTTTATTGACATGACAAAAGTACATTCTTGCATTGCCAAAGCATAAAAATAATAATAGTAATAATAACAAAAATAATTTTACAATTAATCAGTGAAACAAGTAATATAAGTAATACAGAAAACACTTTACTTTTAACTAAATAACTCAATAATTACAATTCAACAATATGTACATTCATTAAGGGAATCTTGTGTAAATGTAATATATATATATTTTTGTTATATATATATTTATTAAATGTTCATGTGTCCCTCAGGATATGGCAAGAGGCAACAAATCTTGCAGCTATATTTGCACACTCAGTTTTTTCTCCAAGAATAAAGGGAAGTTTTTCATGTGGGGTGCAGTTTGTAAAATGGGGAAATATGTTGGTAATTTTGGAATAGTATTGATTTCTGATGTTTTGATATTTTGGGCATTCAGTGAGGAAATGCAGCTCTGTTTCTATTACTGTCAGACTGCAGTGAGAACAGAATCTCTCCTCACGAGCGGTCCAGATCTGTCTCCTCCGGCCCGTCTCGATGGATAAACTGTGATCACAGAGTCTGTACATGGTCAGGGTTTTTCTCAGTTTCACATCAGTCACTGTGATCAGGTAGTCTCTCTCTCTCTCTCTCTCTCTCTCTCTCTCTCTCTCTCTCTCTCTCTCTCTCTCTCTCTCTCTCTCTCTCTCTCTCTCTCTCTCTCTCTCTCTCTCTCTCTCTCTCTCTCTCTCTCTCTCTCTCTCTCTCTCTCTCTCTCTCTCTCTCAATTTCAATTTCAATTTAAGTGTGCTTTATGACAAAATTTTACATTGTATATCCAAAGAATTTGCAGCTGGGCTCTCTCTCTCTCTCTCTCTCTCTCTCTCTCTCTCTCTCTCACACACACACACACACACACACACACACAACACACACACACATTTGGTTTTATTTTTGCCGTAGGGACAGTCCATAGGCGTAATGATTTTTATACCATACAAACTGTATATTTTATTGCCTAAACCTAAAGATCATAGAAAACATTTTGCACTTTTAGATTTTCAAAAATTACCATTCTGTACGATTTATACGCTTTTGTGCCTGCGGGGTCCCCATGAGTTGGTGTGCATTCTGGTTTACGTCCCCACCGGCTTATAAAAATTAAAACGCGCACACACACACACACACACACACACACACACACACACACACACACACACACACACACACACACACACACACACACACACACACACACACACATAAAGGCTTTCATTAGCTTTAAATCTAAGAACAATGTTACAGTGGCTGATGACAGACTTATGTGTTCACTCGTAAAGAAATCTTAATCCTTACCTGCGTGCTGAATGGAAAAACCAAAAATGAAAACCATATTCAGTCATAAAAGTTTTCTGAAGCGGGGTTTGTGTAATGATGCGTATATCGTGCAAATTAATAAAATACAATTATTGTGTGATTTAAAGACGTCTGCTTCTGTGGTTTACAGCGTTTCTGGAAGCACATTATGTGCTGTCGCTGAGGCAAGCGTCACTGTTAATATCGATCATATGTGGGATTTGGAATTTTAACCACAGTAGTGTTCAACTTTGGGGTGTCACATGTTAAATTACATTTAAGCATTTAGCAGATGCTTTTATTCAAAGAGACTTACAAATGAGGAAAAAAATGACATGATTTATTTTAAAGGAATAGTTCACCCCAAAATAAAAATAATCATTGTCATGTCATTTCAAGTTTCTTTCTTCTTCAGAACACAAAAGAAGATATTTTGAAGAATGTTGATACTCAAACATCACTAACCCCCATTGACTTCCATTGTATGAACACAAAACCACTGAGACATTTCTCAAAATATCTTCTTTTGTGTTCCACTGAAGAAAGAGTCGCACACAGATTTCAAACTTCAAGAAGATGTATAAATGATGACAGCATTTTTATTTTTGGGTATCGCTTTAAGGATCAATAATATAAGTGCCAAACAAAGTTACAATTTATGCTTAAAATATGTTAAAAGATGGACCTGAGTCATATCTAGGAACCAAAAAACCTAGAAATTATGGGATGGGCTCTGTTAACTTGGGTAATTGCTAGGCGTTTGTTTCCCTGGCAACCATGTACAGGCAAGCACCAAACCTTTGTTTATATTCTGCTAAAGTGACATAAACAAAAACATGTAAAATATGCTTTCCACTAAAGATTTCACTGTTTTCCAGGACGGCATACTACACGGCATACAGACAAGTGTATCGTCAGGAATATCAGACCGTTTCCAAGTGCTGCCGGGGCTGGTCACAGCTCAACGGAGAAGCCGGATGCCTGTACCGTAAGTGTCCTTTAAATACAAGAAAGAGTTATGTGATGTCTTTCAATTGTATAACAAAAGATATTAAAAAAGCATTTAATTTGTCCCGAGTTTGCATCCTGGCTCCTGTTCCCCGGAAGCCAAAAAAAGCACAGAAATCTGCATTTACCTGAATGTGAGTCTGAATCTTGAGCGATAGAGGATTCGTAAGATCTTTTGTTGTCAGTAGAAAAGTTGTAGAAAGGTGTCAATTGTGGTATAATGTATTTCACACAGCCTGTCCACTAAACAAAACAAAGAAAAGTAAACTATGGTTGGTTTAATGCTTGTCTATCAGGTGAAGGATTCTTGGCCTGAACATACTGCAATGTGAGACTTTCAGTCGTGGTTTTTATCCAAATCTCGTGGTCAGAATGACTGACAGTTGTGAAACAGTTTATCCTCCAGGTTGAGATTTTCTCTGCGGTCTTATTACCGAAGTCCACACAAACCTCAAAGACCCCTTTGTCCCTCAGAGAAGGTGAAACTGCTCATTATTTCGCCCCAATCCAGATCTGGTTTGTTTTTAAACAAACGGTCAACATGCATTCCAGCTCTGAACGTCTCCCAGCGTGAGCCGTCGGATTTAGATTCCCTGTATCTGTGGAGGTACAGAAGGACCCTCGGCTTTTATCCCCGTAATTTAAGACCTGGAAGCACTTTAAGAAACAGGACAAACTAATCACTTGTGTTTCTGAGCCACTGAACAGAGACAAACCGTGTGTTGAGAAATCCCCGTCTGACTGGCACGCGTACAGAAACGTCTGTCTGCACAGCCTTTTTATTCAACGTTATTCAGTCGAACGGACGGGCTGGACGATCCAGATGCTGTTAGATGTGTAAGGCTGTAACAGGGTGGAGGGTTTGGGGAATTGAGAGGTCGTCTGTGGTGTTGTCATTGTTCGCCTGTCAGCGGGGAGTTTAAGAGCGAGCGATGATGAATCTAATGAGCACTTAAACTCCAGGAACGTCCTGTAATGAAGAATTAGATCAGAGCTTCTCGAATGGGTTTACTTCAGGATCTTGGTTTTATAGGCATGACGACACAGTGTAAAAATATTTGGTGTACGAAGTAAACAAATTGAAATGCTCAGAATTGGCTTTTATCAAGATTTCATTAACTTCTCAGTTGTGTTGTCTTCAATTTCAAATATTTCTCCTAAAAACGCATAGAAGAAATAAAAACAGAAATGCAAGTGTAATTGTTGAAACTCATGAAGAGTCTGGAGGTGTAAATGAATGTAGATTGTAGAGGTAAAATAATCTGGATTTGAGTAAAGTTGATTAGAAATGTTTCATATTGAAATCTTCAATAACTTTTGATGGCAGACGAGACAAATCTGAGCTCAGTTTGAGACATTGTTGACATCTCATTTGAAACTCTATTTCTGACTCTTTTTGTCAGGAAAAATATCTGAGACGCGGACGTTATCATTTGCTCTCTATTCAATCTCACCGATGTCTAGGAGAAACAATTGAGATTTAGAGACATTAAACATGTTTCCTGCTGTATACTGTATCATAATAGCTTATACTTATGTGAGGTTTATTTTTGTAAACCCTAACATGTAATTATTCTTCACTCGGAAAGTAAATGTGAAAACAATAAGCAAACCAATTTAAACTGTTTAAGCTGCGATTGGTTAAATTTGGTAAAGTTTGTGACCTACATGACAACATATCAGTTTTTGATTCAAAACTTGATCTTAAAACCATTTTTTAACCTTTAGGATGCACACTTTAATTTGTTTTTGAAGTGCACCAGTTGACTTAATGACTTTGATTCTGAGAAGTGCTCTCGGTGTGCAAGTGCTTCAGCCGACTTCCTTCCTCTTCAACAAGACTTTCACTGTTTTCTCTCTTGAAAATCCCAAGCTGCTCATTAAGAGTTTAAACTGGGAAGTCGGGTGATTTGAAACAGGACTGACCGTCGAGCTAACAGTGGCACTTTATGTTTCTCTGTTTGTTAATGGATGCAGACGGATGTGTCGGCAGCAGGGTGGTCTCGGTCTGGTACAAAGCCTGTTAATTGTCCAGTCCGGAGTTAGAAATGGTGTTTTTGTGATGTCCTTTCAGGTCAGTTTAGGTTTTGAATGTGTTCTTGAGTTACCACAATGACCGATGTTGAGCTCATTGCACAATGTTGAAGTCATTTCGGGATTTCTGGAGCAGAAAAACATGCATCTTGAAAAATATAGAAATATACTTATTGTATATATGATATAGATTTGTTTGAGGTTTTATTTTAAGAAAAATTTGATTCAATAAAGCTTCGTATTCCTGTAATTATTCGGGGGAAAACCTGTGCACAGGTCGAGCTGCTGGGATTTCCCTCATTTCATCACATATTAGGTAATGTGATATTATGAACGTACTTGCCGAAGGGTTATTCATATTCAGCTGTTTCAAATGGAAATTTGTACATTTTATGCAACTTTATAGTGGTTACCTGAAAATGTCTAGGTGAAATTTTGAAGTTTGATGCGCTTTTTACACATAATGTCAAATGCTTACAATTGCACACGTTTGTAAGCATTTATACAACATGCAACCAAGTTTCTTTTAAATGTAATTTTTTTTATCATTTACTTACCTTGTATTACTTCCTTTCTTCAGAGGAACACAAAAGACGATATTTTGAAGAACGTTGATAACCAACCAAACAACATTAAACCCCATTGACATTTCTCAAAATATCTTCTTTTGCCAAAAAAGAAATAAGGGTGAATAAATTATGACTTTTTTGGTGCTGACCTATTTCTTTAATGTGTACAATACTGTAATGCACGAATAGATCATTCAGAATCTTTAGTTAAAAAACTCAAGATTTAACAGGTAATCCAAGATCTTCACCCAGAAGTCATGTTCGGTGTGTTTGTTGAAAGCTGATGCACTGCAAAAAATGACTTTCTTACTTAGTATTTTTGTCTTGTTTTCAAGTACAAATGTCAAAAATTCTTAAATCAAGATACATTTTCTTCATAAGCAAAAGGACCTAAAAAAAATAAGTGTAGGCAAAAAAATATGAAATGTAAGTATATTTGCCAAAGGGGTAAGAAAAATAATCTTGAATTTAGGGACTAAGAAAAAGGTAACACTTAATTCAAGTTTTTTTTCTTACCCCATTGGCAAATTTACTTAAAGGGATAGTTCACTCAAAAATTAAAATTCTGTCATCATTTAGTCACCTTTGAGTTGCTCTAAATCTGTTTACATTTCTTTGTTTTGATAAACACAGAGAAAGATATTTGAAAGAATGCTTTTGACCAAACAGTAGGTGTAGGAAAAATTATTTTATAATTTATTTTGTTCTGTTGAACACAAAATGAGATATTTTGAAGAATGTAGGACAGCAAAATGTTCGGGGGCTCCTTTGTCTACCATTGTTATTTTTCCTACTATGGTAGTCAATGGGGTCCATCTACTGTTTGGTCACAAGCATTCATCCAAATATTGTTCACTGTGTTTAAGACATTTATACAGATTTGGAACAACTCGAGAGTGAGTAATTCATGACAGAATTTAAATTTTTTGGGTGAACTATCACTTAAATTTTGCTCATCAAGAAAATGCAACTGGATTCAAGAATGTTTAGACATTTGTACTGGAAATCAAGACAAAAAAGTCATTTTTTGCAGTGTGTTACATCCTCAGGTGTGTGTGTCAGGTGTTATCAGGCTAATAGTAAAGCAGATGTTTGCGTCAGCTGCCAGGTGTTGAGATCATCATCATCATGTCTGTCTGTCTCTCTGCAGCTGTCTGCAGTTATGGTGTGTGTTTTAATGGAGGTCACTGTAGAGAAGGTTCTGCTCAACTCTGTGACTGTCCGGCCGGCTTCAGCGGTCCAAGCTGTCAGTACGGTAAGTCCAAACCAGCTGTTTGTTTCCATGCTTGATTTCTTTGTTCGCTGGGCTGGATCTCGAAAAAACGAAACATGTAAGATGTTTTGACTTGGGCTTGCAGGCAGAACATCCTGTCAACTCCACTGGCATCATCTTTTAAAGCATAATATAATCATATTTTCTTTTGCTTTTCTCTCTCTGATCACTAACGTATTGAAAGCCAAGCATTTTATCTGTGGCCAGCGAGAAAGGATGCGAATAATGAAGAATGTTTTGTGTGTGTGATAATCTCCACACGACAGGAAATTCTTCACAAATCTCGCCGTCCGTCTTCAGTTGCTGTAGTCTGTTTGTCTCAGACTCAAAGTGATAACAGACATTAGTTTGTTTCTCTGTTTCATACAGACTGAATGAACACTCTTTCGGTGATGTTATCGGTGGTTCTTATGACTCAGTACACAAATATCTGAAGTGTCCTGACGCCTTTTGTTTGTCTGTTTATTGTATCGTTTTGTGTTCGTCTCAGTCGGCTGTATCTTCAAGGCAGAGACTCGGTGGAGATTGAGTCCAGCTGGTAACTACGGGTCATTTATTCTGGTCAGATCCTTATGTGTTTAGTTAAGAGCGATGCTTTGATTCCATCAGCAAGAACAAACTTACCAACATAAAAACAGACATGATGTATTATAAGAACAAATAGCAGAGGATGTGAACCGGTTTAGCTATACATCATCTATTCAATTGAATGATTTAAAGAAGTTTGACATGCTGTGTAGACAAACGCCGGGTCGGCGTGTACTTGGTCTTAATGTTGATGGGCTAAAAATCTGATTATAATTAGAATGCATTGTTGACACAAATAAGAAAACGAAAAGTGCTTGTATATAAAATTCAGTGGTGCATAATACATCAAATCATAAATAAAATGAGTCAACGCATGAATCAAACATTTTCGTCACGGCTTTCCGCGAATAGTTTTGAGTCCTTGTATGCGGAAAATATAATAAATAATAGACAATATACAAAAGTGATAACAGCATTTGACAAGAAAACATTCCCATCACGTTCCTTTCATATTCTCCGGAACGTAAACTGAGTTTTTTCGGCAGGTGCCCATCAACCCCCATCCTGAACATCCATCAGTGCTCTTGAAGTCAGACAGGAAGTGTTAATGTCACAAGGTTTCCCCCTCATGTTGTGACCTGCTCTTTTTGTGATGCATTGTGGGTAGTCATCCTGAATGGCATGGACGTTTATACAACAATATTCTGTCCGACTCTGTTGTAAGTCAATGGTGTTGTGAATCCTGAGATGCCTGTTAGGAGATTTCACGGTAGTGTTTTTATTTCAGTGGATATGTTTGCACGCTATCAGTATTTACTGAAAATATGTTGCATTGTATCGCATGTCCCAAACAAGTCAAGACTAGGATGCTTTTGATAATAAGGTTATCCAACGGTGTCACCCTGACAGGTATTAATAGCTTTAAAGCCAAAATTCAGCCAATAACGTTCAACATTACATGACAATTATTTACTAAAACAGTTTTCCTTTGCATTTTTGAAACGATACAGCTGCCGTCTAGAGGAAAGTCTTTGTCTGTTAACAAAAGAAAATCATTCTGAGATTGAACGCCCACTGCTGTCAGATCCACGTTTCAGTTTATTCTGCACAAATCCTCAAACTGTATTTCTGTTGTTGTAGTCAATGACCCGTGATGTGTCTGATGCAGGTGCTGATGTTTGACATGAATTTAAGCGGCGAGATCAAACGCGACCCACCCTGGAAGATCTTTACCCGTCTTTGAGTTTCATCATAAATCACATTAACGTTTCCCTGCGGTGACAGTCGTAGTATTCTGTGTTTCGTGCTGAGCGATTGGAAGCTCAAAGAAAACAGCTTTTCACAGTCCTTCAAGATCTCAAAGGACCAGACATTTTGTGTTGTGTTAGTCTGAGAAGCTTTTAAGAGCTACTGAATTCGGCACACGGAGATTTAGAAGCAATTCACGTCAAAGGACTTTAACAGTAGAACTTTGAAGAAAATAGAGATTGGAGAATAAATGTTTGGAAATGCATCTGTACACTTCATTTTTTGCACGCTTCGTGTTTGTAAGATATTTCTGAAATTTGTTGTTGTTATTTGAAATCGACAACAAAACACACTGGAATTCATAACACGTCTCCCCTGGAAAGTCTTTAACACGTTTTAAATGTTTTCTTAAGTGTTTTTGAAAAATTACTAACCCCACCTTTAATGTCCCCAAATCCTCCAGCCCTCTTTCATTGTAGAATAATTGTGTCTCTTTCTGTTGATAAAAAAGTCTTTTTCTTCCATGAGGTCATGTCTTGGCATAGCGGCACAATCGGACCTGTCGTGGTATCTGTTGTGACTGGACACAACTATCAAACCCATGGGCCTAAATTCTTAATAATAATATTAATCCGTCTGTTAACATGTAATGTATTGTGATGGTGTCACAGAGTTTACAGTTCATTCACATTCAGAGTATCTGCTTCACGTTGAGTTGTATTGGTAGAGATCGGGTTTGTTTTTGCCAAATATTAAGGTTTTTTTAAAATCTTATTTAAATGTATAAAATCTTAATCTAGAGTCTGAAATTTGCGCCTGAAATCTTCACATGTTAAAAAATAATCACATTCATACACTGCCACCGCAATGTTCATCCGTCATAAAAAAATCCGGGTTCGATTTTCAGCATTTTTGGCATCTGTATTTTAGGATGACGAATACGATAAAATGCATAAGAAAAGTTTGCACTGAATGTGCAAAAACCTTTAGTCTAAACGTTTTTCTCATGTATCCATCAGCTGAAAAAATAAAACGAAACGACATTATTATTCCTGTAAAGTTGTGTCGTGTGAACCATACGATTATAAAAACATCATCTTTATAGTCATTTTTATAGTTTTCATGCTTTACATTTAACACGTTTGAATGTCGTTGCATTTGATTTAGATGTCAAAATGTCCGAATACGTTGTTAGTCCAGCAGGTTACTCAACTGACCGTCTTTATTAGTCTTTATTTCCTCTTTCAGGCACAGATATCAGTAAAGATGAAAGCTCAGTTTTAGAGGAGGTCAGTGGGCCACGGTCAAAGTTTCTCTGGAGATGTTAATGAACGGGGATGTCTTGAGCTGTTGCCGGCGTGTCAGTTTTACAGCAGGTCATGAGATGGACATCTGACCACTGACACCCGGAGCTATAAATAAAGCTTTCAGGCCAACACCTGCTCCAGAGCGAATATAAACCAGTTTTAGACATTGTTAGTGAATAACAGTAGATTAAGTGGAAGGAAAAGACTGGACAATCTTTAGCAAAGCACTGCTCAGATTTATTTCTGCCTTTTCTGATTAAAGTTTGCTGAAGTTGGCAGACAGAATCCAAACGTAGAGACAAGTTGGTTTTCTTTCAGGATACTGGAATGAGGAGATTAGACAAGAAAACCCCAGACACCCGATGGAAGTGTTTTTATCAGAGGTTTAGCACACGCTTCAGACAAGAAAATATGCTGGAATGATAAATATTCCTGAGTAAACTTCTCTGAAGTTTCTTGGAATGTGACGGTGAAGACTGAAGACAGCTTATAGAGGAAAATGCAGAAGATTGCTTGAACACTCGCGTTGTCTCATCTGAATGCCTGTTTGTGATCTTTTTAGCTTGTCTGTACTGTATGTTTGTGTGTGTTTCTAATCTGTTCTCAATAAAATGGCCACAGGTTAGAACACTGAGATAATTCATAAGCAAGGTCATCCACCTTTTAGACAAAAATAGAGATGACGTAAGTAATAGTAAACAGGTGTTTGATTTACACTCGAGAGACAAAAGCTACATAAGAATAAATAAGAGTTAGGAGTGGTTTTTATAAACACTAGGAACTTTGTTCGATATTTATAGGATCTCGAGTCGTACATCATCACCATATTGAAACTTTTCATACCAAATCATTTTTAAATCTGTGATTCTCGAATGGTTTTGCTAAGTTTTTCTCATTGGACATCAAATGGGGAACAAACACAGAAACAGAGCTGTTAAATGTACAAAAATGTAGATCATGTCTCGGATGTTTCTCCTAAAATTGCTAAGAAAAAAATTAAAATGAGAGTGTAAAGAGGTGTAAATGAAATTAGATTGTAGAGATAAAATAATCCGGATTTGAGTAAATGTGATGAGAAATGTGTTTGGGATCTTCAATAATATTGACTTGACAAATCTGAGCTCAGTTTGAGACATTATTGAGATCTCTTCTGAAACTAAGGAAAGAGACATTTATGAGATTTTTGACTTTTTTCCCCAGGAAAATCATCTGATATGCAGAGCACATTCCCCATTTGCCTAGGAGACATAACTGAGATATTAAAGAGATCGCATCTGTAATTTTTCGTTCATATGTATCAATCGGACCAGAAATTATTTTGCAATCTTATGTAGTATATATGTGTGCAATACAGTGTATCAGCAATGTAGCATTTAAATATCTTACACACCTGATCAGAAAAAATATTTTGTAAACAGCTGATGCTGCAAAATGTATATGTTATTTAAAAGTACAATTATATACTTCATGTGTTAATGGGTTTGGCCTGTTTGACCTCACCACCAGTAACAACATGCTGTTCATCTTCATGCTTCATTTATCAGCCTGTCTTAAAACTATTAAAGGAGACGTAAATTAGATCTATAGCCACAGTAAACCGCTGAACGTCCTCCGGGTTAAAGCTTTAGGACACAGAGGTCACTCGCCGGGTCTTTCTCCATCTAAATATATCTGTCCTTTGGCACCTTAGTGTTATATGGAATGTAAAACATGAAAACTGTAGTCGTGCGTTTGTAGCCGGAGGCTTTCTGTTGGCAAAATAATGTGGCGCCGTTACACAAAGGAAACAATTGAACGGTTTACAAATACGTCCGAGTCCAGTGTTTCTGTTTATGTTATAGCTTTCAGATTTGTTGATTCTGTCTCACATACACTGAAATGAATTTATGGTTCAGATGCAAAGTGTTAAACATTTGAGAATTCAGAGCAGGTTTGAGTTTCAGGTTTGGGTTTGGAGACCCCGAGGTGCTTCTAGTTTCCACAGCGCTTAGCTGCGGTTCATCCATGGTCATGTGTCTGTTTTATGACACGCTTGTAGATGTAACAAAAACTAAGATATAACACGGACCAGATGATATGACATGCTCAAAACGGCACATACGTTTCTTTATGACTGTTATGTCATTTGGCTTGTGTATCTGTGAAATTTCACTCTAAAGCCTGTAGACTAGTGAGAAAAGCGTTGAGCGCTGCAGGATTCATGATAGAGAGATTGTGAGTTGCAAGTGATGTTGAATGATGGCACATCAAGGGGGTTAAATGTGGACAAGTGCAAGATTTCTGGAAGAAAATCATTGAGAACATGGGGAAAAAAGCATTTCTCCTTGACATCCATGAGATTCAATGGACATTAAATATCTGTATCCCAGATTTTTCTCCTGAGAAAAAGAGTCAGAAATCTCACAAATGTCTCCATTAGGGTTTCAGAAGAGAATGTCTCAAACTGAGCTCAGATTTGTCAAGTCTGCAATTTTATTGAAGATCTCAATAAAAACTCATCACATTTTCTCAAATCCAGATATTTTACCTCTACAATTTACATTTATTTACACTTCTGTGTGCTTCAACAATTACACATGTTTCTCTTTTTATTTCTCCAGAGCAATTTTAGGAGAAACATCCAAGACTAAATTGATACTTATATGAAACACAACTGAGAAGTCAAATCTGATCATCTGAGCTATAAAAAAGCGAAAGGACCACAACTTTGAAAAAGACAGACCGATGCTTTATCGTGCATTCGTGCATTCGTGCAAAAGTGAATCTTCTGCACTTTCAGATATTGATGTCGTCATCATGACAGTTCATCAGAAACGCTCATCTGGCTCGGACACTTAACACGTTTTTATCCAGTCATTGTCCCGCTGCACACGTCCGTATCGGTCGTCTTTTCCAAAATGTGGGAACGTTCAAAGGTTTTCTTAATGTAATCTGATGATGTCAGTGAAGGAATTAATCGGTTATTAAACGTCCAGTTAGTGTGACGCGTCCTGTGACCCGGAACATCCCGTCGGGGTGAAACTGTGACAGGAGGACAATAGCGTGTGGAGTCCACCGAGACGACATGCACCAGGGGTTTCTCCTCTCGGCTTTTCTCACAGTCTCCGTCTGTCCCTCTCTCTCTTTTCATCTGAGTTTTAAAGAGATCGTTCACTTAGAGACAGACATGTTTTTGCATTTCGTTCAGTGGCACAAACATTTGAAATTTATGACTGCAAAATATTAAGATAGCATGTCCAAAAGTAATATTCACTATTCTATGGACATCTGATTTGTCTTTAGTTTTAAGTATCAAACATTAAAATAGTGACATTTAAACTCTTTTCCAGATCTTTTGAAGTCATGCGATAGCTTTATGAGAATCTCAGTCAGATAATTTCATTTTTGGATGAAGTATCTCTTTAAAATGTTATAGCTTTATTTTATTGCCCATCTGTTTTCTGCTTCTTAAATTTTTCACGTTTGGCGATAAAAACAAGAGTCATTTCAAGTGATGTCACTTGTGATGTTCTGCTCCTAGATAATAAATATAAATATACAGTTCATGTCCCTATAGGTGCTAGTGTGATGATGATGTTTGTGGACTTTGACACTTTAATCTCTCTTTATTGAGCTGAAGTGCTTGCTGGGATTGACCTGATGAAAGGTCCGTTCTGGTCACATGTAGAAATCCATCTGACAGGAGTCATAGAGTGGCATGTAATCCAGCTGTCATGACAGATAGTTCCTGTGTCGTCCTCTGAGCCTGATGATGCACTG
Source organism: Oreonectes daqikongensis (assembly GCA_026939265.1). NCBI lineage: Eukaryota > Metazoa > Chordata > Actinopteri > Cypriniformes > Nemacheilidae > Oreonectes > Oreonectes daqikongensis. The sequence continues at coordinate 7,597,183 of JAOTQM010000030.1, read as the reverse complement.
CTGGTTTTAGACAGATTGTGTTAGTGAAGTCAGACTTGTGTTGTGAAGATTACAGTATTTTAAAGACAACACTGACAGTTTGAGTTGCGATCAAAGCTAAGTTACCATGAATCAGCACACACGCACACACACACTACACACGCACACACACACTACACACGCACACACACACTACACACGCACACACACACACACGCACACACACACTACACACGCACACACACACACACACACGCACACACACACTACACACGCACACACGAACGCACGCACACACGCACACACACACGCACACACACCACACACGCACACACACACACACACGCACACACTACACACACACACACCACACACGCACACACACACGCACGCACACACTACACACGCACACACCACGCACACACCACACACGCACACCACACACGCACACACCGCACACACACACACACCACACACGCACACACGAACGCACGCACACACGCACGCACACACCACACACCGCACACACACGCACACACACACACACACCACACACTACACACGCACACACACACACACACACACACACACACCACACACGCACACACACACCACGCACACACACACGAACACACGAACACACGCACACACACACACCACACACACACACACACACACCGCACACACACCACGCACGCACGCACACGCACACGCACACACCACACACGCACACACACACGCACACACACACGCACGCACACACTACACACGCACACACCACGCACACACCACACACGCACACACCGCACACACACGCGCACACACACACGCACACACACACGTACGCACACACTACACACGCACACACCACACACGCACACACCACACACGCACACACCACACACGCACACACACGCACACACCACACACGCACACACACACACATGCACACACACGCACACGCTCACACACACACGCACACACACACACGCACGCACACACTACACACGCACACACCACCACACACCACACACGCACACCACACACGCACACACCGCACACACACGCGCACACACACACGCACGCACACACTACACACGCACACACGCACGCACACACTACACACGCACACACCACGCACACACACACGAACACACACACGCACGCACACACCGCACACACACACACACACCACACACGCACACACCGCACACACACACACACACACACACCACACATGCACACACCACACACCGCACACACACGCACACACACGCACGCACACACACACACACACACCACACACGCACACACACGCACGCACACACACACACACACCACACACGCACACACACACCGCGCACACCACACACGCGCGCACACACACACACACACACACACACACACACACACACACACACACACACACACACACCAGTGTTGGGCAAGTGACTCTGAAGAAGTAATTCATTACTAGTTACTAATTACATATTTAATAGTACAAATGTACAAATGACTCTCTCCAAAAAGTATTTAATTACTTATTACTAATTGCTTTCTATATCCTATATAAACCTTAATTAGTTAAGTGATTCAAGGACATGAAATGTTTTTTTTTCAAATAATTAATATAAAACTGCATGGTGTATTCTTATTAACTCACCAAAGTACTACAAATGTGAGAAAGATACAATAAGTATGCAGTTTAAAGTTAGACTTTGAATTTTAATGCCAATTCCACTATTGCACACATATTAAACACAGTATATAGTTTAATTACATCCAAATAACTGTAATTAAATTACAGTTACTTTACTTTTTCAAGGGAAAAGTCATTCAAGTACAGTAACTAATTACTTAGTAACTAGTTACACCCAACACTGACACACACACACCTCTTACCCACGGACTGATTTGACAAAAAAAACTTTTCGACTTATTTTATAATGTCTTGATATATTATTTTGCTGTATATGTTAAAGGGATAGTTCACCAGAAATATAAAAAAAATGGTCTCCTTTTCCCCCGTCTACACGATGAGTCAGGCAGTAATTTGGGCATTCCGTATGGAGCCCTCACATCCCTGCAGGCTTCAACACAACATTCTCACGTCTCAGGTCGGACCGGCCGTCAGGCCCGAACAGGTAGAATGGAGACTTACACCTGGGGTTAAAGTTCAGTGCCTTGAGGGTTTGCAGAACATATTTTGTCTGTTGTTAACACCACAAGCTTTGTAAACCACACGAGCGAATGAAAACGAATCTTTTGTCCCCACGTCAACGTGTTTCTGTGCTGCTTTGGAAATCAAGAGAGACCTTGAAAGTCAGAGAATGTGTGGCGCCTGGGTTTAGACACATAAATCTGCGGCTTTTCGGCATTTTGTGGATTCACTTATTCACTCATTTGGTTCCTGAACTCTCTGAGCGATTAACTGCTGAGACCTCGCACAAGCTGGGGGCGTCCATCTGAGACAGAACACGCAAACACGTACAGTACACACACACACACACACACACACACACGTATGCACAAACCCATGTTTATTGAGTTGACACAGGGCCGCAGGTCATCAAATTCAGTTTGAAAAATGTCAAAACATCATTTACAGAACTAGTTAAGATTATGTGCCACAGTCTAACAAAACATAAAAAACTGCTAAACAAATTTTATTTATGTTTTCCAAAACAATTACCCTAAAACAATATATCAGCTTAATTTATGTATTGTTTTTAGATGAATCTCAGTGAGGTAAGAAAAATATAAGTAAAAGTAAGTAGTAGAGTTTAATCTTACGGGGATCTGTGTATATGACAATAAACGCTTTTAAAACTTGAACTTTGAAAAACAAGATGATTTTGCTGACCCCAATGGAAAATAACTTTTTCTTGTTTTAAGCAAAATCTATTTTGTGAGATTTCCCTGAAAGCAAGACATAAAATCTTGAAAAGTGAATATGTCTTGTTTTAAGGGGGTTATTGTATTGGAACAGTATTAGAAAACAGTAGAAACTGAATAAGAAAGCAATGCATTTTTCATTTTACAGACATGTTTCCAATTATAAGAACATAAAATGCAAATGTTGACAATCTTTTTGACTAAGACCACTCCTGTATCTCTGACATAGCAACATTCTAGCAACCACCCAGCAAGCAATTCTTTTCTGAGTGGTATAAAATGTCATAAACAAACAAAAAAAACCATTATAAAGACTATCACAGTCCATGCTTTTGTTTTTTTGCTCTCATGAACAACAACGCTGGTGATTTTTGTCTTGTCAACACACGCCAGAGGAAGAGCTGTGCACAAACAAAACACAGCTGTTCTCAAAGAGAGATATGTGAGGAATCTGGATGTCTTTGTCTATCCGCCATCTTTCATGTGGATTTCTTTTGAAATAGGTTTTAGAGATTACTGATGCAAAGGTAGGATTTGTATAAATGTTTTTCGTCCATAATACAACTGCTCTGACATGTTTTTGTTTTCTCAAGGACAGTGACAATATATATTAAATATTAGAATACATTATTTATATCATACAGACATCAGTAAAGGCATGCTAGGATGGAAAAAAGTTGAAATGTTTTCATTTCTTTGTATTTTTAAAGATTAAGTTTTATTTCATTCTTTGCATTTAATCATCTGCATTTTCTCTGCTGTTCACAAGCCTGCAACTCATTTCAGAGCGCAAGACTTTCTTTCTTTTTAATTTAATCCCATTGTTGTCTTATATGAGACCTTTTTATTCTCATGGTAACATTAGCTTGCACCAATTATTCAAGCTCCCAAGAATTTCTAAACTCAAACGCTGCTAAATAAATCATCATAAACCAGATGATTGTTGGTTGTGAATAAACGGCAGCTTGTCGCGGTCTGATGTGGTCACATATTCTGCGGTGTTAAATCAGACCTCGTGCACGTACCGCATTTAAATCACACGGCAGCTGTAAGGTCATTTACGTTCCCACATGCATATATTTTTAAATCTCTAAAATCATTATAGAGCAGATGCAGATGTTCGAGGACAAACAGAAATGATTAGTTTCTGGATACAGAAGTTGAGTTTTATGAGGCCGTTGTGGTTGGCGCTGGAGGTGGCATGTGCCAGTCTGCTTTTGGTTATGCTTTGAAATGTTGAAGTCTAATGCGATGCATGCTTGCGGGACTTTAACTCGAGTTGTTGTGACTGACTTGATGGAGAAACTCTGTGTGCAAGAGGGTCGTCCGTGAAATCCTTCATACATGTGCAGAGCGCAGCTGTACACATGTCGTAAGTCACATGACAACGTGAAAGATATTCTGGACATGCTATTAAAATGTGCAATGTGCCTGTATGAATCGGTTGTGTGAGTTTATATGAACCCAGCTTGGTTTGTTTAAAGAAATCCATTTTAAGATTCAAGATTAGATTAGAGACGTCACACGCTCTTTTTATAGAAAACAAATGTGTTCGTAAAAGCCAACAGATGTGTTCGATTGTTATGTTTTAAGCACTATATGGATACGACAGAGGCAATTGTTATGAATGTATGTGTGGCTGTGATATTTCACAAGTCAAAAGTGACTGCCTACTTCGGAAGTGCACTATGTGGACAGCAGGGGGCAGTGTGTACTCTCTAGTGCACAGTAGTTGCTCTGTCAACCGTGACAGATTTTCTCTATTTGCTTTTTTATTGGATCATCAGTTTTTAGAGGGAAGAAATGAATCAGGTTTGCTTTTTTCATAGTATTGCTAAAAACTTCTTTCATGCATCAAACTTCTTTGATGCATAAATAGTGATTTATGACTATGTTTTGGATATGAACGATACCTAAAACCATCCAGCTTGATGAAGTTGATTTACGCCGGACCAAAGCTTTATACATGCTGTTAACTTTAGGACATACATTTATAGTTCGTATTTGGTCTTATTGACATTGTAAAGAAAATAATTTGGAGGAGATTGGAAATCATATCAGAACACATCAGATTCCAGAGCTGAACCTGAATTTTCCGCATGAACACCATGTGTCACGGCATCATTCTTTAACTGCTCCTGCCGAGCGCTGCGGTGTCCTGGGGTGACAGAAGGTTTCTGTGCCTGTCTGGCTCTCTTGGTTCCCTCAGTCTGCTCAGAAATGATCTCTCTGTAAATATTTGGACAGCAGTCTGGCACAGAAACAACAAAGACAACAAAAAGACTTTATAAGCGTGTGAAGAAACTAAGTCACAATAAAGCTCACGGTTAAATGAAGAATGTTGCCGCTTTGACACATTGTAAAAAAACTGTTAAAGTGTGTTTAAATTATATGAATTTATTACACGTCTTGTTGGAATGCTTGATTCTGATTGGCCAGTCGAGACATTTGCAGGTTTGTTATTCCCAGATATCAACCGCTCAAAACTAATAACACACGGTAACCCGGATGCTGCAAATCATAGACAGGTACAGTTTAATATTACACAAAAATGTAATATAAATATGTATTTTAATAACATTATATTTACAAATCATTTAACCAAATTGCCTGTTCGTGACATTTGAACGCTATTTCTTACCTTAAAACCGAAAGTAAATGGCTTTTCCTCGCGGAAGGTCTGCATTCGGTAAAAATGAGCTAATAAAATATTTTTAATTTACATTTCATGTCCAGTTTTTTTCTTATGTGGCAAGTAGCCGTTTAATAAGCAAAAATCACACTGTCGAGGCTTATTTCTACACTGTAATATATCTCAACTCATCTTTTTAAGTTTCTTTTTTGCATTGGATTTTTTGAGTTGCACTGACTGCCAAAAGTTGAGATAACTTACATAATTATGTCAAATCAAATAGATTGGACAAATTATTTAGATTAATTTACTAAATTAAGTTCAGCTGACTACAATCAGACTTTGTTTACAGTGTGCAATAACAACCGGCTGCCTGTACATTATCCCTTACGTGTAACATATTGATATCATGAAGAAATGATTTTTGAAATGTAGTATTTACTGTAACATTTACGCATTTGGCAGACGCTTTTATCCAAAGCGACTTACATTACATTGTACTATACATTTGTACATTTTGTATATCTTGTAAATCTGTGGAACTCAATGTGCACTGATTAATGCGTTTTAAAGTGAAGCTGTTTACTGTAGAAAAATACTTGAAATAGAAACACTATCAGTAATACAAAGGAAAATAAACTGCTTTTATAAAAAATAGAATAGAATAAACTGTCCACTTAAGTTAGTTTAGTCTTATGCAAAAATATTATTAATTTAGTACCTTGTGACCATTTTCAACCATCTCTTGCTAACATCTTAGCTTTTCAAATATGTAAACTTCACCCAGTTGAATACAGCTGTTTGTGTTTGAGTTCGAATTGAGTTATTTTTTATAAATAATACATAAAACATACATTTTCCTTGAATCTATTTATTTTCCAAATAAATGAGCAAATAAGGAATCATTGTACTTAATGGGACAGTTCACTTAAAAAACAATTTATCAAATAACAATCAGAAAAAAATATATTCACCATTGTGTCATGTATGAGTTTCTATTTTCTGCAGAACACAAACGAAGATATTTTAAGAATGCTGATAACCCAAACAACATTGAACATTTCTCAAAATATCTTCTTTTGTGTTCCACAATTATATGTTTTCATTTTTTTGTGCATGAACTATAACCATTTAAATAGTCTTGAATATATTTGAATCACATTTGTTTTGCTATAATGACAGGGTGTCTTTTAAACAATGAAAAGCTGTCTTCCCTCTGCATATGTGTAATTCTGAGACAGATGCTTTCATGCGTCTTACGCTCCTGATGAATGTATTTATGTCGCTCTGGAATGCTGGAGTTCAGACCCCACTGATGTTATCTGGACCCGATGGTTTGGTTTGGCACCATCTGACCCGTAAGATTCGGGCTGCTGTGCCAAGCTACAGTAAAGACACACAAACACACCGACTTACGTAGTTTGTCACATTCTGTAAAAGATAAATGAGGCATTCATTGGCATTGGGGCAAACACAGGACCAATAAGATGATCAGTCTTAAGATAGGGAGATCTCAGAAAGTCTTGCGTTTCTTTGCAGTAGCCCATGTCACAGATCACAGATGTCTGAAGAAGTTCAGCACATTTTCCCAAGCGATGCATTTAATGGACTGCATAACATATATCACACTTGTGTGGGAATGATAGATTTATACCCCAAGAGAAGCAGAAACATTCTTTGTAAGTTTATTCTGCATGTTTGCCCCTAAAGACTGATAAACATGAACCTTAAAATTACTCTCTCAGGGATGTTTTATTTTAACAAGAATTTTTTTTTCCATCCTGACCCATTGGTAACCCTCACCTCTAACCACAGACACTAATCGTCTTTTCTGGTTTAAAGTCTGAGGCTTCACGTGTGTCCCGTGAGCAGGTGTGATGTGTTTTTATGCTATCAAGTATTTGTCCATTTCAAGCTCTAGAGACTTTGAAGAATGCGTCCGGTAGTGTTAGCCTCACGATTATTCAGCGCTGGATGAGAATAGTAATTTGCCCGTAACTTAATTTCATAAACGTTATGCATGAGCGGTCTCGTGATGCATTCCTGACGGTCTGAACTGAAGATGATCCGCTGGCTCTTTAGTGTTTTGGCCGATGACATTCATGAGTGTCAGTTGTTCTTTCTTCACTGAATGTCTGTGTTGATGAATTGGAGTCTGTTCTGACACGAAGGAATCATATCTGGTTCTGCCAACATCATCAAATTCATCAAGACTTGTTTCGCTGGCCAGTTTTTGAGCTCCAAGCAAAGCACATTGTGTGAACATGAAAACAAAATGTAGACATCACTGTCAGAACCACATTTTTTTATTTAAGCCCGATAATAGCCTGAATGTTTGTGTCAATATTTTGTATGTGTATTGTCATCTGACCAACTCAATATTTAAATAGAATATCGATGCAAACTTTAGTTTTGCTTTGCATAAAAATGTGCATAAATGTAAATCACAAACAAAAATGCGATTTAAACATTTTCTACTTTTGTTTTTTCAAGCTGTGTTAAGGTTTCCTGCACCGTAAACATAAAGATTTTCTCATTTCTGTGCAACTCGGTGTGATTTATTCAATGATTTTAGCTGCCAGTGTTGGTTATACAAATGACAGGCTAAATATCTCCCAGGCTTCATTATGTGGACGTGACCTCTGACCTCACTGACCCGACACACGTTTCTTCAGGGAGACTCTCCATACATCACACGTGCAGGTGTGAGGCTTACAGCAGGTCTCCATGACAGAGGAAAACACTGCCGATCCTCCAGGGTGTTTTTTTTCCATGTCCTTGACCAGCAGGTTGACCTGGGGTCATGCAAGAGGTCATGACCTCTCAGTGGAGGAATGTGGCTTCTCTTCATTCCTTATTGACGTTATAGTCTGGATGTCGAGGAATGTGTGCAGACTGCTGGTGTGTTATGAATTACTATCTCTCATTTATTTTAATCGTGGAAGCATTTAAAGGGACAGTGCACCCAAAAATAAAAAACCTCATGTAGTTCAAAATCTCTATATGACTCTTTCTTCAGTAGAACACAAAAGAAGATATTTTGAGAAATGTCTCAGTGGTTTTGTGTTCGTACAATGGAAGTCAATGGGGTTCAATGTTGTTTGGTTAACTATCGATACTGTTTAGCATGTTGACAAAATGTTTTATGCTCTCCTACTTGTCGCTTTGGATAAAAGCGTCTGGCAAATCAATAAATGTGATATAATATAACATTTTTCAAAATATCTTCTTTTGTGTTCTGCAAAGGAAGGAAATCTTAAACTATCCCTATAAGAAATAACTTTTATTTTTTAACAAAACCCAGCAATGTCTTCATTTACATCCCATGCATGATAAAAAACATCAGTTTCATGATATTGTTTGATTAAAAGTGTGTTTTGGACTATACAGTAACATAATGTCTGGAATAACTTCAGATTGGAGGTTTCTGGAAGTTTTCATTTCTGTGATGTATTACATTTCAACCTTTACATATTAACTCTAACATCTTTTGCAGATTTGCTTCTAATATTACTTTTCTGGAAAGTTTGTGAAGCTCCAAATAACAGGATTGTTAAAAATGTTCTGGTTTTTGAAACGGATGTATCACAGTGTTCATGTAGAGATGCATTAATGGTTTGATCACTGAAGTTTAATAGCAATGTTTTTTCTTCCACCACTCGGCTTACCTCTTCAAGGGTGAGACTTTTATTAAAATAATGTTTTGGGGAAAATATTGTATAACAAGAATCTCCATTTGCTTACATGGATGTGTGAAGTGTAATTGGATTTTTTAAACATCTGTGTGAAACCGGGAGGCCGTCTTCCTTCTGTTGTCCAGGTCTTCCATTGTTCTTGTTGTTTGTTGAAGATCTCAGTGAGGTTTGAGGTCACTAACTGTGCCAAACAAATGCCAAAACATCTCTCAACACGACTCATGTAAACCACTGTGCTTTTGTTGAAATTGAGAAAGCTCTTGATGATTCTTCATTAGATCGGCGATGCAGGACGTTCGGCACTTCCAATTTGAGATCCTTTAGAGAATCTTTCCCTGTATTTTGGTATCAAAATACAGATTTATTTATGCAGTATACACTACATTCAGTAAGTAATTCATTCTGAACGTGTGCTTTCTCATACCCAGAATGCACCAGCTGGCATTACGGCTGAAGGGGAAGGGCAAGTGGCAGCCCACATTTCAGTAGCTTTACCAAATAATACTAATAAAACGCATTATCATTAGAATCCAGTTAAAGTAAAGAACAGTTAAATGTGTCTTCAATTACACACATGATTTACTCATCGCCAGCAGAATGTCACGGGCGCGCCGAACCCGAGTATTTTGAGTCATTTTTGAGATGGAAAGGTTGTGCATGGAAACAGAATATTATGGGTTCAGTATGGCCATGGATTTCCACCAATGGGCCTGATGTTGTCCTCACATGACCTACAGCGAGTTTTTAAGCATCTAATGTGACCATCAATTTCAACAATACTAGATTGTGTGATCCTTGCATAAACTTTGTCTTGACTTCTATGTCTCAACAATGCTTCAGATCAATATTTGCACATCTTGTATGTTGCAGGTGAATTGTGTTTTTATTTGATCTCTCTCTCTCTCCGTCAGATGTAAACGAATGTGAAGAGACGAACGGCGGCTGTGAAGCTCTGTGCTGTAACACCATCGGCAGCTTCTACTGTAAGTGTCCTTCAGGACAAGAGCTGAAAGAGGATGGCAAGACCTGTCAGGGTGAGTCTCATTCATTATTTATAGGTTTACAGTCTCTCTCTCTCTCTTTGTCTTTCGGTCCCTGTTTGAATATTAGTTATCATTGAAAACACAAAGGCGGTGATGGTTTTCTTGAAGGTTTTTCCTGCAAGAAACATTCCCAGGAATGCAGCATTTAAACATATATACAGCAACTATTCAGCTTTCATTTAACAGATACATGATAGAAATGTGTGCCTGAATTTTTTTTTTTTTACAGATTTTCCATGTAAAATGTAAAAACAAACAGAATTTTACTGTTTCGTTTTACAGATTTTTCTAAAACGTCAAAATTACAGAAAAAGTATAAGAAAAAAACATGGAAAACATGTAATTTTACAGGGAAAACTGTTATTTTACAGTTTATTTCTGACACCCAAGCTGCCAGAAAAATTAGAAAAAAAATGTACAGAATATTTTTAAAATATGGTCAAAAACTGTAAAATTGCAGAAAAAGAACGCAAATTTACAAGAAAAATGGTTAAAACTAAATCTTAAGTTCTTAAAATCTTAAACCAATACATTTATTTAAATAGCAAATATAGCAAAAATAGCAAATAGTGAGATATAAAATTGTTACCATTGAGATATTTGACCTTTATTAACCTTCAACCTCCTCAAAGTCATAGCAGCACTCCATAATTCCCCATAATGCCTTGCAAACTCAAATTTTGATCCATGAAGAACACAAACATCAGATTTGCAGTAATATATTAAATGTTGATGATCTGTTGTGGCCGCCGGCACTGTTGTGTTCAGCATTAATAAACAAAGTCTCGAGTTTACAGATGTTTTATGAAAAGAATGCCTATTTGTTTTGTGTTTTGAGGTTTGTTATTCACTAAAGCGTGAATGTATGAATGTTTCCTCTGTTTGTCTGTGTGGTGATTCATTCATCATTCGTTTGTGGAATTATTTGGTTTTATGCACAAAATAATGTGGGAAGATTCTTAAAATAAAGAGTTTTTTTTAAGGTTTCACAGTCTAATAATCAGATAAATCATGTGACTTATTAAAAAAGATTGTTGTATATAGAGAGATTTCAGTATATAAGTGCAATGTGTTCATGGGTTTCTCACATTCATCTGAGAGATGCCATTGTAAGATTTATTCGTCTGATATTTCACATATTTGTACTCGTCCTACAAATGGTTTAGATTTTGCATCTCTTTCATATAAAAGCAGACTTCACATATTTGATATATTTGGATGCCAGAATGTACCTTTGATATGTTCATGCGTTTTGGCATCCTGCACTATAACGGTTAGAAATGTTTTAAAGATGATAACAAAATAAATTGACATTGTTTATATGAAACAAAAATAAACACAGAAGAGATTAAATATTGGTTTAATTGTTTTATTATGTGACAAGAAAGAATATGGATTGAATGAATCGTGAGACAGTTTGTGTCAGAATTCTGTGATCATTCAGAATGAAGTTTTCCAGACAGACATCAGATCTAAACAATGGGCAAAAAAGTTTCTCAACTTTGTCCATGAGATGAGATGAACATGAGAGAGACATAAACACATGATAGAGGAGAGAGAGAGAGAGAGAGAGAGAGAGAGAGAGAGAGAGAGAGAGAGAGGGAGGAAATAAGAGCATGTGTTTGAAAGTTTCCCTGTCAGACTGTTTAGAGTTTTGTTTTGTCCTTCATGAGACTTTAAGATTCAGACAGACACATATTTGATCGATATTTCCTCTGAATCATGACAGGGTGGCTCACGCTTTGCTTTACTTTTATTTGTTTTAAATTTGATGCAATTAATGCGGCTTATCATTCTGGATATTGGCAATATTTGACACACTGTAGGCCATATTGTTTCCATGGATACCACCGATTTAATATGGGATACATGACACCAGGTGAGAGCTCGTATTGATCTGAGTAAACGCAATGATTGACACATGACTTCATCTGAAATGTTAGATTGTTTTTTGTACTGTATAATGTACAAGCATTATTTGTAAAAAAATATATATATTGTATATTTTCATAATATGAAATTGTTATTGTTAATTGTTTAAAGAAAACTGTAAAATCACAAGTCTTGTAGCTCATTTTCCCCCAACATGATTTAAACGATTTGAGGCTTATTCATGTAACACAAACATCTTTACAGTTTTTGTACATTTATTCATGTAGATGCTTTTAAAATTAAGAATTTTGACTACGTTACTTTCCAATTTCAATATAGAAACACTATTGTTTAAAATGTCAGATGTTTATATAAAAAACAATTATAAACATTTTTATATTTGGCTATTATATTTGCCACAGTATAAACTTTTTTTACGTGTTTTCCCCGTTTTTATATTTAATAGTTTTTCGACTATTAAAAAAATTACATGAAAAATCTGTAAAAAAAACAGGATTTTTATTACATTATATGTGGAAAATCTGTAAAAGAAAATAACAGAAAATTTCTGTAAAATTACTTTTTCTTTTTTGAAAGGAAAATAAAACACATACTGATAAAATGTAGAGGTGTAAGTAATTTTGTACGAAAGAGTTTGCCACACGCACAAATCTAAATGCTCTTCCGTTGACTCAACATGGCTTTTTCTTCCTGAGGATTATTTTAACTTTAACCGCTGTTTAAGTGTTCCAGAGAGCTTAAAACAAGCCAAACCGAATGGTTTCACCGTCACAGGGTAACATTTCTGAGTAATTGAATTAAACCCAAACCAAACAAGCACATGCTCTGTAGATGGAGAGCCAGCGGCAGTCTGCCGTCTTTCCTGCACCGAAACGTTTATTTGGCACGCTTATGAATCAGAGTCTAAAAATAAACATGAATATCAAAGCAGATGAACCAAAACAACTCTAAAGTCTGAACTCTGTAGTAGACGTCATGACCGTCATGTGTTTTAGCTACTGAATGACAACTGCGGCGACTGTTATTAAAACCATAATCTGGAAATCGGTCAGACAGAAATGAAATACCAAAAATGTCTGCTGATTCGGGTTTGTTTGATGTTCTTCCGAATTTCTAAATGTTTCTCAGTGAGATTAAAGGAAAACTTTGTTTTTTTCCAGAGAAGAAGCTGTTTATTATCTCACATGTGTCTCTCATTGAGATTCATACAAAATATCAACAACGTCTCACAATGTCTGCAAACAAAAGAGATTTTTTCCAAACCTGTATGAGTTTATCTTGCAGAACACAAAAGAAGACTGAACCCTATTGACTTCCATTGTATGAACACAAAACCACTGAGACATTTCTCAAAATATCTTCTTTTGTGTTCTACAGACCAAAGAGTTACATACACATTGTGAATGAGATGAAGATGAATAAATAACAGAATTGTATTATTTGGTGAACTGTCCTTTTATGTAGTTGATATATAAAAGTTTATCAAAAGGCATCAAAGCACATTTTGTCTGGTTGTGTTAAAATCCAGACCTGATGTTTCACAGGATATCGTGTGATTCTCGGTCTGCGGTCATTTAGATTCCACACAGGTAAACAGTCAGCTGGTCTCTATTATCAGACGTGTTTAGCACCAGATGTTGTAAAAACATTAATACCAGAACTTTTCTTCAGTCATACCAACAAAATGATACATTCAGCACCTATCGATGGAGAACCAGCCAATAAAAACAACATCCCCTACTGTGATGTCATGAAGTGACAGTAACACAAAGCTGCTCATTACTATTCAAAAGGTCAAAGGTCATCCCGACACAAACCCCCGCGCGCTCCTTTTGGGTTCGGTGGTGTTTTTATTGGCCGCTTGTGTTGGGTTTTGTTTGCAGAGAAAACAGAAAACTGTACAAGTAGACAGTAGTAACTGAGGAATTGTAGGAATTTTTTCCTCTTAGCAGGAGAAGAGACCTCCAGGAGCATCCCGTCAGTCCGTTTTACTGCCAAACCAACAAGAATCAGCAGGTTGTGTGTTTGAGTCGAATGAAAAATCTAATGTTTATATAAAATGGGTTTGAACATTTTCTCATGATGTGAGATACGTTGAAGACCTTAGTTGACGTTTTTTCTAACACAATATGAAATGTGATGTGTGTGTTGTCGTGCAGATATTGATGAATGCCAGGTGCACAACGGAGGCTGCCAGCACAAGTGTGTGAACACCAGAGGCTCGTATCACTGCCAGTGTAACGCTGGATCACGACTGCACGTCGACGGGCGGACCTGCATCGGTCAGTCAAAACAACATTTAACAGCTTACAAACCTGTGTGTGTCACTGTGTGTCACTGTGTGTCTCACATTGTCTGTGTGTCTCATGTTGTGTGTGGGTGTGTGTCTCATGCTGTGTGTGTGTCTGTCTCACATTTGTGTGTTGTTTGTGTTGTGTCTTATTGTGTGTGTGTGTGTGTGTGTGTGTGTTACTGTACTTTGGGTCTGTCTCATATTGTGTGTGTGCATGCATGTGTCTCACTTTGTGTGTGTGTGTCTTATGTTGTGTGTGTCTGTCTCACATTGTGTGTTGTTTGTGTTGTGTCTGTCTCACATTGTCTGTGTGTCTCATGTTGTGTGTGTGTCTGTCTCACATTGTGTGTTGTTTGTGTTGTGTCTTATTGTGTGTGTGTGTGTGTCTTACTTTGTGTCTGTCTCATATTGTGTGTGTGCGCATGCATGTGTCTCACTATGTGTGTGTGTGTGTGTGTGTGCGTGCGTGCGTGCGTGTGTGTGAGTGTCTCACTTTGTGTGTGCGTCTCTCTCTGTGTGTGTGTGTGTGTGTGTGTGTCTGTCTCATGTTGTGTGTGTTGTGTGTGCGTGCGTGTGTGTGTGTCTCACTTTGTGTGTGTGTCTCTCTCTCTCTCTCTGTGTGTGTCTGTCTCATGTTGTGTGTGCGTGCGTGCGTGTGTCTCACTTTGTGTGTGTGTGTGACTCACGTAGTGTGTGTGTGTCTGTGTGTGCGTGTGTGTCTGTGTGTGCGTGCGCGCGCGCGTGCGGGTGAGTGTCTGTCTCGCGTTGTGTGTGTGTGTGTGTGTGTGTGTACAGGTTTCTAATCACTTTGGTAAAAACTTAACCACCTGTATTCTGGTGACCGACTAATGTTTCAGATTGATTATCAAACACGTAAATGATGCTTGTATGTGTGTGTGCGCGCGTGTGTGTTTGTGTAGCTGTCCACTCGTGCAGTTTGGGGAACGGCGGCTGTGAGCATTTGTGTGTCCAGCAGACTGCTGGTCATGTTCAGTGTCGCTGTCGGCCTCATTACAAACTCACGGCGGATGGAAAACACTGTAAATGTGAGTCATGCTGAACTTCCACTGAACAACTTTCTCATGAAATACTTTCTCATACCAGCCTGACTTTGAGTTGCTATTTTCACATATTAAAATGTTTTAAAGCAAACGTACCTATGATTAGCAAGCCAATATGATTTTTCACATTTATTTCTGCACTATTATTCAGTCTGCATACTTTTAATATTGAACACATGCTCGTAATAGAATATTTGTTTTAAAAATGTCATGAGGATAAAAGTTATTTGATTTATAAATGTTGTATTTAATGGATTCAGACACGATATATTAGCCTCACGTCAATGAAAATTACAATGTGTTTATAACTAGACTTGCATTCAAAAGCAATGAGAAAATCAGCCTGTAATAATTTCCACACACGCAGATAGAAAATAAAACTGAACTGAATCATTTTTTCATTTTAAAGATCCCAAAACACCTTTAGAGCTGAATGAGGAGATGAGACTTTAATTTAATACAACATGATATTAGTCTACAGGACCAAGTTATGTTTTGATTTACGTGATGACACAGACATCTATCTTATGTCTCACACACTTTCTGAGGTCATGTGGAGTTGAAGACACACCTGTCTCGCTCTGATGATGGATTATAATTGCAGTGTAATTTCTGTGATTGTATTTTCAGCTGTTGGAGGAACAGAATATAGATTTGGAGCAGACAGAGAATGTTAATAGAATGTTAACCTTTTCTTTTTTTGAATAGATCTCAGTATGTTCTTCAGGGTTCTCTGGTTCTGTGTGTGATGTATGCTCTCTCTCTCTCTCTCTCTCTCTCTCTCTCTCATCAGTGGAGAACCTGTGTGCGGTGAGGAACGGTGGTTGTTCTCAGATGTGTCGGAGGGAGGCCGATCTTGTCCGCTGTGGATGTCAATCGGGTTATCAGCTGGCCGAGGACGGGAAGACTTGTGAAGGTAAATAGTGCTGATGATGTTCTCAATTATCTGGTCATTTTATGTAGATGTCATGCGGTCACAGACTGGGAATTTCAGATGTTATTAGTGTATGTCATTAAGATGGCTTAAAACTCAAGTATGCATGCCAAACTGTGCCCTTGAAGTGTAGTGTGCGTCATTGTGTGTGCTTTGTGTTTTTCTTCAGACATTGATGAGTGTCAGACGGGTCAGACGGACTGCGCTCATGGCTGCAAAAACACCAAAGGATCTTTTGTGTGTGTGTGCAACGCTGCCTATGAATTGGGTGTTGATGGGAAACAGTGCTATCGTGAGTCTGAGCATCTTACTACACATACACAATATCACTAAATATAACATTAGTGATAGCAATCAGTCTATAGAAACATGTCCATTAATAATAATCCATTAAAGACATTTCTCTGTGATAATGTAAGAAAATAAATGTAGTTGAATTCCAATATCATCAATAAAAATAGAATAGTGCTAAAGGCATGTAAAATGAAATAGAATATAGAAGTGCTCATGTTAATAGAATAGAATACAGTAGAGTAGAGTAGAATAGAGTACAGTAGAGTACAGTACAATGTAGTAGAGCACAGCACAGTAGAGTACAGTAGATTACAGAACAGTAGAGTAGAGTATAGTACAGTACAGTACAGTACAGTACAGTACAGTAGAGCACAGCACAGCACAGTAGAGTACAGCAGATTACAGTACAGTAGAGTAGAGTACAGTACAGTACAGTACAGTAGAGCACAGCACAGCACAGTAGAGTACAGCAGATTACAGTACAGTAGAGTAGAGTACAGTACAGTACAGTACAGTACAGTACAGTACAGTGCAGTAGAGCACAGCACAGTAGAGTACAGTAGATTACAGAACAGTAGAGTAGAGTACAGTACAGTACAGTACAGTGCAGTGGAGTACAGTACAGTACAGTACAGTACAGTACAGTACAGTACAGTGCAGTAGAGCACAGCACAGTAGAGTACAGTAGATTACAGTACAGTACAGTAGAGTACAGTACAGTACAGTACAGTACAGTACAGTACAGTACAGTACAGTGCAGTGGAGTACAGTACAGTACAGTACAGTACAGTAGAGCACAGCACAGTAGAGTACAGTAGATTACAGAACAGTAGAGTAGAGTACAGTACAGTACAGTACAGTGCAGTGGAGTACAGTACAGTACAGTACAGTACAGTAGAGCACAGCACAGTAGAGTACAGCAGATTACAGTACAGTAGAGTAGAGTACAGTACAGTACAGTACAGTACAGTACAGTACAGTACAGTACAGTGCAGTGGAGTACAGTACAGTACAGTACAGTACAGTAGAGCACAGCACAGTAGAGTACAGTAGATTACAGAACAGTAGAGTAGAGTACAGTGCAGTACAGTACAGTACAGTACAGCGCAGCGCAGCACAGCACAGCACAGCACAGTAGAGTACAGCAGATTACAGTACAGTAGAGTAGAGTATAGTACAGCACAGCACAGTAGAGTACAGCAGATTACAGTACAGTACAGTACAGTACAGTACAGTACAGCACAGCACAGCACAGCACAGCAGAGTACAGCAGATTACAGTACAGTAGAGTAGAGTAGAGTACAGTACAGTACAGTACAGTACAGCACAGCACAGCAGAGTACAGCAGATTACAGTACAGTAGAGTAGAGTACAGTACAGTACAGTACAGTACAGTACAGCACAGCACAGCACAGTAGAGTAGAGTAGATTACAGTACAGTACAGTAGAGTAGAGTATAGTACAGCACAGCACAGCACAGCACAGCACAGCACAGCACAGTAGAGTAAAGCAGATTACAGTACAGTACAGTACAGTACAGTACAGTACAGTACAGCACAGCACAGCACAGCAGAGTACAGCAGATTACAGTACAGTAGAGTACAGTACAGTACAGCACAGTACAGTACAGTACAGTACAGTACAGTACAGCACAGCACAGCACAGTAGAGTACAGCAGATTACAGTACAGTAGAGTAGAGTATAGTACAGCACAGCACAGCACAGCACAGCACAGCACAGCACAGCACAGCACAGTAGAGTACAGCAGATTACAGTACAGTACAGTACAGTACAGTACAGTACAGTACAGCACAGCACAGCACAGCACAGCACAGCAGAGTACAGCAGATTACAGTACAGTAGAGTACAGTACAGTACAGTACAGCACAGCACAGCACAGCACAGCACAGCAGAGTACAGCAGATTACAGTACAGTAGAGTACAGTACAGTACAGTACAGTACAGTACAGTACAGTACAGTACAGCACAGCACAGCACAGTAGAGTAGAGTAGAGTAGATTACAGTAGATTACAGAACAGTAGAGTAAAGTAGAGTAGAGTAGAGTAGAGTAGATTACAGTATAGTACAGTACAGCACAGCACAGTAGAGTAGATTACAGTACATTAGAGTAGAATAGAATGCCTATTTAATAAAATTTTCATGTAACAGAGGTTTGTGTGAATATTCAGCTTCTCTGTGTTTCTATGTGTTGTGTTGTGTTGTGTTGTGTTGTGGCAGGTATTGAGATGGAGATTGTCAACAGCTGTGATCATAACAACGGCGGCTGTTCTCATCACTGTGAACATTCTACCAATGGACCCGTGTGCAGCTGTAACCAAGGTTACAAGTTAGATGAAGACCACAAGACGTGTATCGGTACAGGACATCTCCATACGACCGTTCTCTATCCTACTGTATGAATAAAGCGATGATACACGTGTGTGTTCTGTGTGTATGTGTAGATATAAATGAGTGTGGACACGGCAGCTCTTGCTGTGAGCAGGAATGCACAAACTATCCTGGAGGTTATGAGTGTTACTGTACAGCCGGATATCGCTTGAATACTGACGGATGCAACTGTGACGGTACGACACTTACAGTCGGACATTTACATGGATTCAGCTTGTGTTTGAGCGTTATTGTTTACGTGTGTGTGATAACAGATATAGATGAATGTCTGGCTGAAAACGGAGGCTGTGATCACAAGTGTCAGAACAGCGCTGGATCGTTCCAGTGTTACTGTAAACGCACTTACCATCTCGATGAAGACCGCAGATCATGTGTTTGTGAGTTATTACAGACTCTGCAAATCTGTTTTTTGTTTTGGTTGATATAATGTATGTTTGTTTGTGTGCTCAGCATTGCAGGACGCCGTGGAGTCTTTGAGCAGCGGTCAGTCTGTTGAAAGACCTCGACCTCAGCTGACCATCCTACAGGACTATGAGCAGATCCTGGAGAGATATGATGACTATGAGGAAGATGCTGGTGAACTAAGAGCTGAAAACACATTAGCTGAGAAGTTCAGTAAGTTCACCAGCAACACACGTGAACGATTTCGTCAAAGATTTCGTCTTTAATATTACATTTCTCTTCTCATGTGTCTCGTCTCATCTCGTGTGATGTCTGCAGTATGTCTGAACGAGTCGTTCGGCTCTGACTGCAGTCTGTCGTGTGAGGATTGTGTTAATGGTGGAGTGTGTAACACACACAGAAGTGGATGTGAGTGTCCTGACGGATGGACTGGAATCATCTGTAATGAGAGTGAGTTACACAAACACTTATTTCACACAATAATTCCACGCTGACGCTCTCACAAACCTCTAGAACCTATTAAATAAGTCTCAGATATACTGATCATATACTTGAGAATGATTTCAAGCACCTGTTTAGCATGTTTGTGTCTCTGTGTCAATGTAATATGTTTGTGTGTGTTTTAGCGTGTCCGTCAGGTTGGTTCGGCAGAAACTGCTCATTCGGCTGTAAGTGTAAGAATGATGGTGTGTGTGATCCGGTCACAGGAAGCTGCAGATGTCCACCAGGGGTCAGTGGAGAGTTGTGCCAGGACGGTCAGTTTACAAGAAAAAAATGACACAAAATTGGATATTTGATAATAAAAAAATGCAAAAATGTATGTGTGTGTGTGTGTGTGTGTGTGTGTGTTTAGGGGATAGAAAATGTCATTAGGTCAGTATAAAAACAACAGATGTCTATAATAGGACCCCACAAAGATGCCAAAACAACTGTGTGTGTGTGTGTGTGTGTGTGTGTGTGTGTGTGTGTGTGTGTGTGTGTGTGTGTGTGTGTGTGTGTGGTAAAGAAGGTCTTTTTAATTCTGTATATTATATAAGGAAAGTTTTTTTTTCAAATAGGAACAGGAACAGTGTTTTCAAATCTGTAACTACAAATGTAAAATTTTCAGTAAATAGTAGTAACTTTACTATATATGATGGTTTTATTTAGCTTCTGCAAACGTAATTGTTCTTTTATTTGTTTACTGTGTAGACTTCTTTTATAAGTTGTACAGCCCTTTAGATCAATTTGTATTGTTTAACTGTGCTTTACAAGTACATTTTGATGTTTTTGTATAAAGTACACTAGCGGTCAAAAGTTTTGGGACAAAAAACTTTTGATCTGTGTTTGCTTAAATATCTGAAATTAGTTTAGTAAACGAAAATATAATTTTCCAAACATACATGTTTTTCATGACAAAACTAACATTTTATTTAATAAAAAATGTTTTTTAAATGAATAATTTTGTATGAATAATGAAGAAAGAACAGCCAATAAGAGCACAAAATAGATAAAAAACTCTTTTAATTGTTTAAAAAGCATCTCAGGGTGAGACCTCAAGAAGTTGCTTGAGAAAATGACATGTATCATGACAATGATATGCAAATTCTACACCGAAGACGATCAAATATAACATTTATTTTTCATTTTTCTAATTTTGATGAGTTTATTATTCTTCTAAAATGTGGAAAAATATTGTCCCAAATCTTTTGCCCGCTAGTGTACGTGAATGTCAACCTGTCTACTGTGTTCATGCAGGTTGTCCAAAGGGTCTCTATGGGAAGTTTTGTAATAAAAAGTGTAATTGTGCTAATAACGGACGCTGTCATCGGACATACGGTGCGTGTCTGTGTGACCCGGGGCTGTAC
This sequence comes from Oreonectes daqikongensis, assembly GCA_026939265.1. Lineage (NCBI taxonomy): Eukaryota > Metazoa > Chordata > Actinopteri > Cypriniformes > Nemacheilidae > Oreonectes > Oreonectes daqikongensis. The sequence goes on along the minus strand of JAOTQM010000030.1, from coordinate 7,575,805 downwards.
GGACGCTTCTGCCACCTGCGTGAGTAGATTTATCTTCTACAAAAATTATTCTTCAACTTTACTTTCAATAAATTCGTCCTTTCACAATTACTATAATGTGTTTGACCATCATCATAAACTCTATCAAATGTTTGTACGGTTAAATGTTGTTCAGTTTTTGCATTCTGTGCCCTCGACATCCTCACATCTGTGTTGTGTTCGTGCAGCGTGTCCTCGGTGGATGTTTGGTCCGGGCTGTTCGGAAGAGTGTCGCTGTGTCCAGAAGAACTCTGTGGAGTGTCATCGTCGCCATGGCGACTGCATCTGTAAGCCGGGATACCGGGGAGACACCTGCAAAGACAGTAAGTGCACATGTTTTATAAATATTACACAAAACTAAGTTTGTTGTTTTTGCATATACAGTATTTACATTTGATAGTTTTGTATTGATGTTAGCTTTTGATGCACCGTATTTCTCAATGACATCTCTGATTCTTTCCTGGTGTAGCGTGCGAATCTGGATTCTACGGCTCTGGGTGTGACAGAAAATGTTCGTGTCCGCCTGGAGTGTCATGTGATCATGTGACCGGAGCGTGTCAGCCTCAGTGTCCAGCTGGAAAGAGAGGAGAGAAGTGTGAGGAAGGTAAAGAAAGTCAAAATATATCATCTTTTATCACTGATTTGTCCATAAAGCTCCTAAAACGTACTGTCAAAAATGACGTCTGTTATAGACTGCGTCGACGGGAGATTTGGGATCGACTGCTCTCAGTCATGTGACTGCTCGGGAGCGTCATGTGATAAGATCACGGGCCGATGCGTGTGTCCC